>CAUYPO010121599.1:0-29941 GCA_963574435.1 Cheirogaleus major | reverse complement strand
TCCTGCCTCAGCCTCTCGAGTAGCTGGGACTACAGGCATGCGCCACCATGCCCGGCTAATTTTTTCTATATATATTTTTAGTTGGCCAATTGATTTCTTTCTATTTTTAGTAGAGACGGGGTCTCGCTCTTGCTCAGGCTGTTTTCGAACTTCTGACCTTGAGCGATCCTCCCGCCTCAGCCTCCCAGAGTGCTAGGATTACAGGCGTGAGCCACCACGCCTGGCCCTCTTATTTTATTAACCAAAGTGAATGCCTGATTTCTGTGAACTAAAATAAAATTTTAAGGCTCACCCCCCACCGGCTGACTGAATGGACCCCCTCGTGGCCAAAGGAATATCCTAAAACTAAATTGTCTGCCAGGAAGAGGGGGGTCAGACATGCCTCATCATGCCCCCCTCGCTTCTTGGAGACATCTTTTGTAACCCACTAACAAGCCTAAGGGTATGCAAGACAAACCTGCAGGTCTTCAATTTATACAACAAATCTATGTCCAGTGGCTTATTTTTGATAACAGCTCCTTATGTTGAAACATTCTAAACTTTTAGACAAAGCTTCATGTCTTTAACCAATTACAAGCCAAAGAATCTTTAAACCCACCTATAACCTGTAAGCCCCACTTCCCTTCAAGATGGCCCACCTTTTCGGGCCAAACCAATGCGTGTTGATTTATGACTTTACGTATAACTCCTGTCTCCCTGAAATGCATAAAATCAAACTAACCCAGCCACAGCGAGTCCACTTGCTCAAGGCTTCTTGGGAGTGGCTCCTGGTCATGGTCCTCATATTAGGCTCAGAATAAACTTCTTTCAAATATTTCAGAGTTTGAATTTTTCCGTTCACATTTCAAAGAAGTCAGGTAATATAAACAATGTTATGTTGTGGCCAGAAACTGGAGACCCAGCTTTTCGGAGTCTGCAAAGTCTGGGTGGTCCTGGCCTGGTTTAAGACGTCAGATCTCATCATTCTACGCCCTTCTTTGCTCCCTGTCCCCAGTTCCCCTCAATAAAGTGGTTTAAAACCTCCACTCAAAAAAGAAACTGGAGACCCAGAAACATTTGGTGAACATTACTGATGAATACCAGCAGGAGAAAAGAAAGGGCTGCAAAACTTGCTTACTAAGGAACCCAAGATTGGGATGGCAGTATGACAACAGACTTTCCATACTCCATTCCCTACAATTCCCCCTACTTCTTAGAGAATCTCTCTCTCTCTTCTTGTCTTTATCCTTCAAGAACTGAAGTGGTGGCCGGGTGCCGTGGCTCAGGTCTGTAATCCTAGCACTCTGGGAGGCTGAGGCGGGAGGATCGTTTGAGCTCAGGAGTTCAAGATCAGCCTGAGCAAGACCAAGACCCCGTCTCTACTAAAAATATAAAAAGAAATTAATTGGCCAACTAAAAATATATAGAAAAAAAAATTAGCTGGGCATAGTGGTGCATGCCTATAGTCCCAGCTATTCAGGAGGCTGAGGCAGAAGGATCGCTTGAGCCCAGGAGTTTGAGGTTGCTGTGAGCTAGGCTGACGCTATGGCACTCTAGCCGGGGCAACAAGAGTGAGACTCTGTCTCAAAAAAAAACTGAAGTGGTTAAATATAACAGATTGGATGTTAGGGTACATGGCACAGGGGTAGGTCCTAGCTTAACTGCAGCTAGATCTTAGCCTAGAATGTGTGAACAGGTCTTAGCAAACTATTTGAAAACTTCAGTGAAAATACTAGTATTGACTCAATATCATGTATCTAATAATTACAGCTCTTACATTAGGTCCAATAACATGTAATTTTGCTAATAACCCTAACGTTATAAGTTGAAATTTGAAAGTGCTTTGTATGTTGAAATCTGCATGTCAATAGCTCACCTTTTCTCAGGATTCTTCATGCTTGTGGAGTGGTTATGACACTAATAGCTAATAGGATGCTTGGAAGTTTCCTGGTTCTCCTGCTAGGGTAATCCCGCTTCCTGGTCAGGTCCTGAAAATCTCCTGACCTAGGGAACTTTAGGCTCCCTGATTTGCATTATTGTTTGAGTTCTTTTATTTCTGCCTGATAGCTGACCTGTTAAAAACCTGGAATGAAAATTCAATTTTTAGACTTTCTGTTCTGGTGTCATTTTAGGTAACTCCATCTCGCTTTGTTAGAGCAAGTGTTACAGCGGGTGGTTCCGAGGACAAATCTAGCGGCACACGGAGAGTCGGAGAATCAAGGTTTATTCACTGGTGGGCTCAGAGGGAGTCTTGCCACCAAATTCTGTGCCCCATCTACTGGGTTTTTCCCACTTTTATTAGGTTGGGATGGTCTGAGGGGTGGGGTCTCAGGTGGCTGATGCAATAGATAAGCATGATTGCAGAAGCCAGGTAGTAGGTTAGTATTAGATTGATGATGGTCTTCCTTATTAATTTTTCAAGTCTTTCTGAGAAGCTCTCTGGCCATCTCACTCCTCCACCCAACCTTATTTTGTTTTCCATGTCCCTCCTCTCTTCTCCCATAGCACATCCTCTTGTTCCTATAAAGGAATATAAAGCATACGCCATGTCACTCTACAATAGCTGATTTCCTGTGAATCTTCCTTCTGAGCCTGTAAGCTCTTTGAAAGTAAATTTCATGCTTTATGCGATTTTTAAAATTCACAAGTCTAGCACAGCGATTAGTACCGTAACCCTGGTTGTTAGGGAGTTTTCAAGGAATGGCCAGTGACTATTGAAAACTACAAAGTTTTGCAGTGAGTATGTCACTGAAAAAAAAGAAGAAGAAGAAGAAGAAAAGAAAACTACAAGGTTCAAGCTTTGGGGAGGGGAATTATAACAATGTAAGGGTCTTTAAAAATTCACTATAAAGATTCATTGCTTTCACTTCCTAAAGCAGGGTAAGCTAACAGTATTGAAATACAAATAACTGTGGGAAGGACAACATATTTAGGCCTTAATTTAATATCAATGGTTCATCCAATTAACTCCTTAAAGAGGTTCTCTGGCCGTAGTTCTCAACTTTGTTCCTGAGGAGTGGGGGTGACATTTCCTATCACTAAGTACCTTAGGGCAACAAAATCTCCAGGGGTGCGGTGGAAAGTGTGGTTTGAAGAAGCGCCTCAGGCATTTCTATATATTCATCCCCTCCATGATCACTGCACAAAGGGACTCCTGCTGCGGTGTAGGTCGATTTTATTTTGGTCTTGCGGATTTTATAATGGATTGGGCTCCTCGAGGACACCTAGACGCAGGAGCAGGACTCTTAACCTTTCTGGTGCCTATAACTATTAAAAAAAAATTACATTCTTTGTAAGTGCGGGCATTTATGGAGGATCATTTGTTATTCCCCTTACAGTAACGGCTCTTGTCCTAGTCTTGCGGGTGGGGATTGACTACCGAGACCCTGTACTCATCTTCGGGGAGGCCACACCCTGGCCCAGCCGAGCGCAGCGACAGCCTTCCATGCGCAGGGTGTAGTCAGGGTGTATCATTTGAAAACCTGGAGTACAGTCACCGGGCGGCTCACAGTCTTCTTTTAGCCAGCTGAGCAGGAGTTTCCGAACTCGTGGCGGTGGAGGCTCGCGGGGGTGGGGCTGGAATGCGGTCTGCGTTCCTCCTCCTCCTCCTCCAGGCTGCGGTGCGGGGGAGGGGCGTGCGGGGGAGGGGCGGGCGGCGGGAAGCAGAGCGCAGGCGGCCAGGCCAGCCAGTGCTGGTGGCTCCCAAGGCCACGAGCACGTGGACACGAGCCCTCTTCACGTTATCTGGTAGGATTATCATAAAATAGGCAAAGGCAGGGCCACCTTCAGGAAACCTTCGAAAAGGACGCCCAGATTTTTAAATTATACTTTTACAGAAGTCAGATCCGTTCATGCTTACTAATCTCTCATCTGTAAAATGGGGATAAAAGTCACCACACATTTTTTTATTTTTTAAAAAAAGGAACCTTGCGTGACAATACAGTGTTCATTTCCTGTGGATGGTGGAGAGGAAGTAAGAAACTTCGTTTTGTTGATTTTATTCCGGCCCATTACAAAGACAGACCCCATACAACAAATGTTTCCCTTTGTTCTTGGCCATGTAAAGAGTCATTTCTCTACAGAGAAAGAATCCCCTCTGTGCGTCCCCTGGCCTGGCAGGCCGTGGGGATTTTGAAGGGAAAGCGCTCTCGAGAGCTGTTTTCCGGGTTGGAGACATTGTTCTGGAAAGCAGGCTGGTTGCCATGGCGACGGCTCCCCGGTGGCCTCGCCCTGCCCCTTCCCACCCCGCCCGCCCGCCCGCCCGCGCTGCCGGCTGCTGCCAGCCGGGCCGGGTTGCAGATGCTCCTCCCCGCACAGCGCGGAAATGGCAGGGAAATTCCAAACTGTATTTCCCAGATGGCCCCTGAGGCCCAGGGACAGAAGAAAAATAATCCCTTGTCAGACAGTTCTGCATTGTCCTTGAGAAAAACAGCCATTAGACTGAAAGCTTGTTGAAGGCAGGAACCAGCTGTGTTCTCATCGCTGAACCAATTCTTCCCCTCTCACTGTGACCACTGACACTTAGTAGGATCCGAAAAAGGGTTTATAACCACTTGCCAGTGAGGTGGCGGTATAGACTCCGGTTTAAAAGCGTGGACTTTGGAGCCAGTATCTTTGCCTGCCACGTGTGACACCGGTAAAATATCTACTCTTTCCAAACTTCATTTTCCTCATCTCTGCAATGGGAACAATAATACCCTAGAGAGGTACGGTGAGTACTGAATAAGATACTTTAAGATACGAAACACTTGGTAGGTGTCTGGTTCGTAGGGAGCTCCGGTATTGTGACTGTGGGGAATTACTATTCCCATTACCTCCTCTGTAGCCTGCTGCATCTTCATGGGGGGAAATGTAGCATCTCCTACCAAAAAAAAAAAACCCAAAAAACAAACAAACCCAAACAACAAAATAAACCTTCCGGCAGAGTCCATAGCAACCCAGAATCTAATAGTTAATGAAATGAATGCAGAAGTGCTTCGTAAGTTATTTATTTGTGTAATAACCACCAAATAGAACGTGCCAGGAAATTCTGTGTATGCTAGATTTTCGCACACAGGTAATGCAAAGTGCGTTGTGTCCCAATTGTCTATAGATGTGTCTATGCTAAAAAGAATTAAATGCATTTTTGGCATCTTTTGGCCTGATTTCTCCCTCCCCCCTCCCCCAATCTCTTAGGGTACTTCTGAAACCTACAGACAATTTTTAATTGAGCCTGCGTCGGTGAGATCTGTAAGCGCCATGGGCCGCCACCCCCCACCCCCAGGGCTCACTTCCGGTTAGAGAAGCCCTGGGGTCTGGAGGGTGCCTCTGGAAGATTCTAAACATCTTTGGCCACTCAGGGCGGAGGGAATTTACACACATACACACACACACCCTCCATCCCACCAGGCTGACCTGGACTTTGACTCACAGGAAGCCTTTGGGGGTTTTTTGGGGGGGAAGGAATGTACCACCTCTGGAAAGTTCTGCGCTGAACTTGGCCGCAGGATGTGCACACCATCGACAGCTGCGGACCAAGGCTCAGATTAGACATTCGGTGAGAGGAGCCACTTGAGGGTGGGACTGATGAGATGTCAGGAGGTTCTGGCACGTGGGGGAGGGGAGCCAGAGGACAGGATTATCATTCCAGTGTTACCTAATACTGCGGTGTCTCTTAGTTGAGAAGGTTGTGTACAGCTTGTACGTATTTTTGGACACAGATGAAAAGAGCATGTGGACGGTTTTGAGTAGGCAAATTGTCATTTAACGCATAGGGCTTCAGAAGGTATGATAATTAGGGTACAAATGACAACTGCATGTAGGACACTCCCACAACAGCTATGTGCAGTGTACTTTGGGGTGGTGCAATAGTGCAGCAAGGGTGTTGGAAAGGTGGTGTGAACTGCAGGGTGTGAAGTGTTGCTCCCCTTCTTTCAGACCCTCTCACACATCTCCCCCCAACGCACACACATTAAACTACCGATTAAACTACCCGTGACACACTATCCTCCCCTCCCCCAACACCGCAGCCAGCTTTCTCTGAAAACTGATACCCTGAGGCCCTTTTTCCCTTACCAGCCACAATTAGGAGCAGTAAGAGAGAAAATGCGGACCGGATCGTGGCTCAGAGACAGTGCTCTGTAATTTCTCCTTCTGTCACAGGCCACTGTGCCGGCTCCAGGCCTTATATTTTATCTGACTTTGCTACTCCAGGAAACAGCTTCAGGCTCCAGCGAGTCCAGGCCAAATCCAGTTCTTTCTTCGAAGTCCATTTTGTATTTTCTGTTTCACCCTAGTCAAGTCTCAGCCGAGGCTGTTGTTCTCAATCCAGCTCAGAAACTGGCTCAAACCGCCCTGAACTGGATTTGGTGGCTGTTGAGACACAGTTTCTGCCTCTTTGTTAGGGCGGATCCGGCCTCATTCGAGCTTCAGTTTCCCTCCCTTGTGTTCCCAGAGTCACCACCAGCAATTCCCCTCCCCCCCAGTTTGACATTTTTTTTTTTTTTTTTTTTTTTACTCTACCCTGGGCCAAGACCCCAAGAAGTAGATTAAATTCTTTAATAAAAAAGTGGATTTAGGTTGTAAACCTTCTGCTTTCATTTCATTAACTATTAAGTTCTGCTTTCCTCAAAGTTGTTATCTAACCAGTTGACATGGTGCCCTTAAAACGTTGGCTCCTCGGCTAACCTAGAAATAACTTAAATTTTCACCTTAGATGGAAATAACTGTAAATTTCCCATCAAAGACTGGACCTCGTTTTGATGGGGTACATTGTTCATTTCCGTTGTATAACCATATTTAAATTAAAATAATTTATTCATTTCTTTGCTGAGAAATGACAAACAATAATATGTACAGAATTTTTTTTTTTTTAAATGATCACCCACATCCTGGCTATCTATTGTCACTGTGCAATTCCTCGAGGGAGAACTAAAGAACTGAGATGTTTTTGGTTTTCGAACACGTAGTTTTAACACTGGATCAGATTCTGTGAATTGTGTAGTGAGGAATGCTGTTTGGGGAATGCGTAGGGACCATTCCTAACATAACGCAGGTGGAAACAAAACTGGGAGTGTGACGGAATAAGGAGGGTAGAACAGGGCTGGGCTTTTGTAAGTTCTTTTTTTTTTTTTAATACAGAATTTAAACATTTCTTATGTTTTGGAACTAGATAGAGGCGACGGTTGCAGAACATTGTGACTGTAGTAAATGCCACTACATTGTACACTGTAAAATGGCTAGTTTTATGTCATGTGAATTTTACCCCAATAAAAAAAAATGTCAGCGTTTCTTTTCCAGAAATTCTCATTTTCTTTTGTGTGTTTCGAAAATTCAGAGAAGAGACACTTAGATATAAGCAACCATAACCTGGGTGTGGTTCCATTTGAGCTCCACGACGCCCTGGTCTCCCTCTGCTGGCCAATCTAAGCAACGTGTCACCATGTCGGAAGGCCTTTTGAGAATGTCTCAAA
Organism: Cheirogaleus major; assembly: GCA_963574435.1. Taxonomy (NCBI): domain Eukaryota; kingdom Metazoa; phylum Chordata; class Mammalia; order Primates; family Cheirogaleidae; genus Cheirogaleus; species Cheirogaleus major. Next base: position 22,511 of record CAUYPO010121599.1, on the reverse strand, counting down.
TTTATGTCGAAGGACAAATACGAGGCTACTTTACTAAGACTCTTCCATACCTGTTTCATGTGCATTTTATTTGTCTTAACTCACATGTGTGGTAGTGAAAGAGGATCGCAGGTGTTTTCCTTCTACGATGTTACTGGGGATTAATTATAAATTAATGATTTAAAAATTCACCCCCAAATCTCAAAACAGAAACAAAAACGTCGTCATTTCTCCTGGGTTTAAACTTAGAGTGAAATTGCTTATTTAAGTGTTTAGTTTCAGTAGAGCATAAAGCCCTGGAAAAAAGCCAATTACAACAGTCGATCTGGAAAAGCTATTTTTGTATGCAGGAGGGGAGAGATTGGCTTTGTCTAGTGAGTCAGTGCTCTGAGAAAGATGCCATTGCAGGTCTGGGCTAAGGTAATCGTCAAACTGTAGGTAAAAAAGACGTGAATCCATCCATTGAAATTGTTTTTATGAGATTTAAGAATCATAACGTATTATTGTGGGAAGGCACACGGTATATGCTATATAGGATTTTCCAAAATGTTGAGTATCAGAGGGGATTTAAGAGGAGTGGAGGTTGGCCAGATGTGGTGGCGTGTGCCTGTAGTTCTGGCTGCCTGAGAGGCTGAGGCAGGAGGATGGTTTAGCCCAGGAGTTTGGGGTTACAGTGAGCTGTGATTGTGCCACTGCACTCCAGCCTGGGCAAGACCTTGTCTCAAGGAAAAAAAAAAGGATGGAAGGCAAGTAATCCAGATTTGCCCTGTGATGGTTAGAGCTGCTCTTAGTTTTGGACCTTCACATCTTCTGTTTCACATGCTTGAAATCCCCCACCCCCCAGCCCCATCCCGACCCCAGCTACCCCTACAATCTGGTCAAGCCTTGCCTTCCTCAGAAGCCTTCCTGAGCCAAGGAACCAAGCCTTCCACTTGGTTATCTTCTTACAGGCATCCTCCTTTTCCCCTGTTATAGTACCACTATAATTTACAATTACATATATTTATTTTCGTGTATATTCTACCTCCCCCAACTAGCATTCTAAATTCCCTGAGGCCATGTCTGTTTGATCAAAACTGTAAAACCAGCTCTTGGCAGAGTATCTGGTAAAAAGTTAGCAAGGAACCAATGTTGGTTGAACTCATGAGTTAAATTCAAATACCATTTCTCTGGTCTCAGTTCGCTACTTCTTGGATTCTTCTTTTACACCACGTAGCTCTTTTAAGACGCAGCCTGTTTTCTTGTTCTCTTGGGAACTCTCAGCAACTACTGATTTATTTTGAGGTTCCTCTTCCCATAATGAGAGCTACTGAGTAGAATGGAATCTTCACGGTTTCTTACATTTTATACTCTAAAAAAAGATAAAATAGTACTATAATTCTTACAGTCTGTGTTTTCTCATCTGTAGTGCTTGATTTTACTCTGAAATGGGATTCTTCCTGGGTTTTGATTTCTGAATTTGAAGTTGCCCACATGGTGTTCCACCTCCCATCCTTTATCAAAACTGTCTTGTGACTAGGGAGGAAGAGCTTACCAACTCCTCTTTCCAAAAAGTCTCCTCCTCCTGACCAGAGACAGACTTATCCAAGCAGAGATTTAAATGTCCCTGAATTTCAAGTAGGCAGTTTGCATCTCTGAGAACCTGTCGAAGATGTCACTCATTCAGTGGACTTCAGCCCAATACTAGAGTAATCTCTTTGGGGCATTTCTTTACCTAGGCAAATTAGCTACTAGTACACTGTTCCAAAAGCTATGCTAGGGGTTAAAGGACTTTATGGATGTGGCTTTATTTTAGATTCATTGACTGGTTTTAATCGACCGATGGTTGTGTAACTGATAGAATTTCCCTGTCTACAAAATGCTGTGACTTTCACATCTTTTTAATTAGCATAAGGTAATAAATATTAAATAGTTAAGAGACTGAATATGGAGGTCAGATGAACTTGAGGCTCTGAAGCCTGGGTTTTCTCATCTCTTTTGTTTTTTCATCTATAAAAAGGAGAACTCTATAGAGTTGTAATAATCATTATAATAGTATTTATAGAGCAATAACTTTGTGCCAGTTACTGTTCTGATATGTATATATGTGTAGTATGTATAAACAACATTGTGTATATAAACATTTAATCCTCACAGCTACTCTTTGGGGAAAGCACCATTGTTCCCATTTTACTGCTAGGGACATGGAGACACAGAGAGGTTAGGTAACTTGCACAATGTCACACAGCTAGTAGGTGGCAGAACACACACGCAAAACGAGGCTGCTTGAGTCTGTGCTTTTGAAACCCTTGTGCCATTTGCGTGGTACAAGATAAACGTTGATAAACGTTAGTGGTTTTTTTTTTTATTTCTTCCCTTGTTACTTCCTCAAAGTATCTTAATACAAAACCGTAGAAATTTAGAACCACCCCAACCCCTTGCTTTTTCAGATGAGGAAATGGAAGTCCAAAGAGCTTGAACCATTTGTGTTGTGTGACTAGATAGGACTAGATCCTAGCTCTCCCGACTAATCTCTGAGGGAATGATGATTCTCCATATTAATGTGTTCCATCATTTCCTTCCTTGAGTATGTTTCTTGCCATTTTTGAAAAGAAAGGGAAAAAAATCCCTTTGATGAATCTCACTCTTATCCCCACCTTGTTTTCTGCATGGTGTTAAATAACACATGTTGCACCGGCGGGGACTTAACTAAATGGAATGTGCTGTTTCTCTGCCAGGGCACACAAGGGGAGTGAGCAAGAGTTGCCAAAGTGAGGAGAGGAGAAAATTAGTTAGCACTCACTTTTTCTCTCTTTCCCGTCTTGATCTCTTCCCTACTTGTTTCTGGCTCTAGCTATCTTTTCCCTCACCCGGGCTAGGAGTATAAGGCCCTTGCTGGTGTCATCCTAATAAAAATTCAACCTGCACAGAGATAGGGTACTAAGCTAGGTTGTCAGTAGCTGCCTAGTCTTTTCTTCCCCCTGTACGCACACAGAAGAAGCCCTGAATTTCTGTCTTCATTGTGCTATTATCTCAATATATGGCTTTGCATAATTTAGTTAACCTGTGCTAGCCATAATTTTTTCACTTTTATATGAAATATTATCTTTCCTATTGTCTTCGCTCAAAGAAATTTGGCTTGGCCATGAAAAAGTGACAGTGATGAAGCTCAAGAGACTATGGTGTTTTGCTTTATTTTGTTTGGCTTAAATAAATAAATATTCTCAGAAGTATCACATATATGTCTATGGTTGCAAAAGTGCAACATAGCTTTACAGTCTTTGAAAAGCACTATTCTAAAAAGCCACAATATATAGTGTTATGCTGTAAACATAGAAAATATAAACTTAAAAGGAAATTTGCTCTTTTTTCTATCACAGAAGAAGAAATTGAGTTCTTTTTTTTTTTTTTTTTTTTCTTCTTCTTCCCCTTAGCAGTTTCATTTAAATTGAAACGTGAAGAAGGGAAGGGAGCAGAAAGGGGAGTTTATAGCGGGACAGCTGGATGCATGATGAGTAATAAGGAGAGATAAGTTTGAAAATATAGATTAGGCACAGATAATGAAAGTTCCTGATTTTAACAATACTCTAAAACACATGAGAGTTTTTACAATGTGCAACGTGCCAGGCTTTGGTTCGTTTTTGCATGAACAGAAGTGTTGTTAGAGCTGGGTATTGAAGATGGAGTAGGAGTTTATGCCAACAAGAAGAGGGAGAAGGACATGTGGGTCAGAGGGAATGGAATATTAAAGGCACAAAGATCTGAAATAGAATGCTGCATCTAGGGACTATAAAAAGCCATGTGAGTATAGAGTAGAAGGGGGCAAGCCAGGGAAGTGAGGCAGAGAGGCATGAGAGCGAGATTACGAAAGGCCCCGGGTGCTGTGCAATGGCATTTGAACTCCTTCCTCTAAGCCTGGGTTTTTGGCATTGCACTCCTTTTAAAGAATGGACATTTCATAGAATTCCAACACATTCGTTTACAGAAGCCACTGAAGCATCCTCATAGTACCCTAGAGGTTTAATTAACGTAGCGTAAAAATTATAGTAGGCAAAGTGGAGCCACTGAAGGGTTTTAGGTTTGCTTAGTACTTCTGGATGAAGAGCTTTCAGTTTTAAAACTTGGAGGAGTTGATCACTAGTTTTAGGCAGGAATTAACATCTAGTATGAAAAATGACTCTAGTGGTAGTTCGGAGAGTGGAATGGTAAAGCGAAGGAAAGGAAAACACAAGGGACCTAATAGTTATTGCATGACGCTGTGTTCCAGAGGGAAGCTCCATGCCTTCCCGGTATTCTAACTCAGCGTTGCTTATCTTATTTCACTAACAGAGAAACCGAAACTTGGAGGGTTTAAGTCATCTATCCAGGGTCGTGAAGCAGAGAGTGGCACCACTGGGATTTGGATCCAGGGCTGGTTGAATCCAATGTCTCAGCCCTGTTCATTATATCCAAGAGGAGGTCCCCAGAGGCAGGAAGACACTAATGATTAAACTGTATAAACATGATAGCAGGAATGAGAACTTCTCCTGGGGAAGAGGAGAGAGAAAACACAGAATATTAGTGAATATCCACATTTAGGGACGGGAAGTGAAAAAGGAGCCATATCCCATATGACACAAGAGGAGACAGAAGGAGAGAGGGAGAGAGGAGTCAGGGTGGAGGGTTAGGGAGAGGGAAGCCCGGAGAGCATAGTTTGATCAAAGAAAATGGGAAAGGTCATTTCAAGAAGGAAAGGATGGTCCCAAGTGTCAAATGTAGACGAAGCTGAGCATAATGCGGACTGTGAAAAGATCACTGCAATTATTAATAGTATTAGGAGGTTGTTAATGAACCGTTTCAGGCAGAAGCCACTTTGGATTCAATGAGTGTGGTGGCTTTGCAATGCTGTCGGCTTGGTTAGGCTGAACTGTATTTCTCAGAATTTCTTTCCCTGTATGTTTCCATTTAAGATGGGCCACGAGGCATTAACTTGGAAGCTTTTGAGGGCTCAAATGAAACGGGAGACATTTTGGGGTTTTTAATGCTTAGAAGATGGGGACAGGCACTTGTGTAGTGCACATAAGTTGTCTCTTAGCTGCTGGTTCACCTCATCGGGGTGCGGCGGCAGCAGGCCTGGAACTTCTCCAGCTTCTCCCAGATCCTCCGTGCCGGGTGTGTGTTTAGCTCTGTAATGAGGAGCGCCAGCTTCTCCTGCAGGACACGCACACCCCCGAGGTCGGAGGCAGTGAGTACTGACAAGAGTGCCAGTTTGGGCTGGGCGCGGTGACTCAACGCCTGTAATCTTAGCTCTCTGGGAGGGCGAGGCGGGAGGATTGCTCAAGGTCAGGAGTTCGAAACCAGCCTGAGCAAGAGCGAGACCCTGTCTCTACTAAAAATAGAAAGAAATTAATTGGCCAACTAAAAATATATAGAAAAAATCAGCCGGGCATGGTGGCGCATGCCTGCAGTCCCAGCTACTCAGAAGGCTGAGGCAGGAGGATCACTTGAGCCCAGGAGTTTGAGGTTGCTGTGAGCTAGGGTGACGCTGTGGCACTCTAGCCAGGGCAACAGAGTGAGACTCTATCTCAAAAAAAAAAAAAAAAAAAGAGTGCCAGTTTGTGCTTCTGGGTTCCAGCCTGTGCTTGCTCTCCCTCACTCTATATCCATCTTCTCTTTCCAGTTGCCTGACCCGCAACTGTCATGCGCCAGCATTGGATGAAGACAATAGCCTTACAGAGACTGTTTACCTAGAACACAATTACATGAGGTCAAATTCCTGTAATAAATCCCACATTGCGCGTGTGTATGCATATACATATCTATCTATTCGTCTATCACAGTGGTTCTACTTCTTTGTTTGAAGTCTGGCTGCTATAGTGAGAGAAGTGAAAAAAGACACAGCAAGTGTAAATTCCTCTCTGGGAAAGTGTGGTAGTCATACAATAAATATTTACCGAGCCCCTGTTATGTGCCTGTGTTTGGTTCAGAGAAAAGAGTGATGAACAAAACTGATATGGATAGAAGTCTGCAGTCTAGAAAAGGAGACGGATAATTAAAAAGTAAACAAATACATTATATATTACAGACAGTGCGAATGCTCTGAAAACAAACAAAATAGAGCAAAATGACAATGGGATACTAAGATCAAAATGGAAGGGATATATTGTTTAGACTGGGAGATCAGGGAAGCCTTTTCTCAAGCAGTCCTCCTGCCTCAGCTCCCATAGTGCTAGGATTACAGGTGTGAGCCACCTCGCCAGGCCTTAGGGATGCTATAATTCTGCAGTCCCCAACTCCCAGGCCGTGGACCCATACTTGTCCCTGGCCTGTTAGGAACTAGGCTGCACACCAGAAGGTGGGCAGCAGGTGAGCTAGCAAAGCTTCATCTGTATTTACAGCCACTCCCCATCGATCACATCACTGCCTGAGCTCTGCCCCTTGTCAGATCAGCAGTGGCATTAGATTCTCAAAGGAGCTTGAACTCTACTGTAAACTGCGCACGTGAGGGATCTAGATTGCTCGCTCCTTATGAGCATTTGATGCCTGATGACCTGAGGTGGAGCTGAGGAGTGGCTGCAAATACAGATTATCATTAGCAGACAGGTTTGACTGTATAGAGACCTTAATAAATCACTGTCTCCCATAACCCCCAGATGGGACTGTCTAGTTGCAGGAAAACAAGCTCAGAGCTCCCACTGATTCTGCATTATGGTGAGTTGTATAATTATTTCATTATATACTACAATGTAATAATAATAGAAATAAAGTGCACAATAAATGTAATGTGCTTGAATCATCCCCAAACCACTGCCTGCCTGACTCCCACCCCTGACCCCGGTCCATGGAAAAATTGTCTTCCATAAAACCTGTCCCTGGTGCCAAAAAGGTCGGGGACCACTGCTGTAATTGACAGTCTTACTCAGAGCCCGTGGAGTGAGAGAGGAGTCTCCTGAAGGAAGTGCTATTACCAGAAGAAATAATGTGGAAAAGCAGCCCGGATAGAAAAAATAGTGGCAATGACTTTCTGCTATTACCACCCTTGGGTGTCCTGTATGAACATGTGTGTGCGCGTGTACATGTGTGCTTATCCTATGTACAATTCAGAAGGCTCTTATCTAACATTATGTAACGATTGCAATACAGCCCAAGCACGTTTTCTCACTCTTCATACCCAGTTGCTGCAAACAGCTCCAAGACAGGGTTTCTGGATGACATGCATTCTTCTGGGCCAGTCCGTCTCATCTGACAACCTGACGCTAAATGGAAGTTTAACTTTCCTCAAGATGCCAAATATACAATGAAGAAGGGAAAATGGAATAACAACAATAAAAACTTTCTATCAGAAATAGAAAAGTGGGAAAAAGCACATAATGGTTACATATTTATCATAGCATGTAACATATACTCCTGGACAAGGGTAGTAAGAACTTTCTTCCTTAGTTGTTCTTGGTCTTCAATTCTTGACATTTCATGTTCTGCCTCCTGTTTCCTCTGTGACTGCATCTGAGAGAGGTATAAAGGACGAGTTCTCTTCAAAGACTGCATTATTTTGAAGCCCACTTCTTGTTAGCACAGTTATAGGGATTTGAGAGTTATCTTATGGGTTGAACAATCATTGTGGCTTTTATTTGCCACACTTGGAACATGCACATAACCTCCATATAAGCTCAGTACACTGTTGGCGTCCTTGATTCTTGGGAATCTCATGGATCAATAACCAATACTAGAAATAGTGACCAGTCATAATACTAGAATTTAGGTCCTTCCCTTACAGCTTCTCTTAGCAATGCTCTGCTGATCTCCCAACTCTCAGCTTAAGGAGTTCCATTTTGACTTTGGGCATGTGGACTTTGAGTCTCAGTGCTCACGTGTTGGAGCAGCATCGATTAATCTTACGTTGGTGATGTTTAGAAGGTATTCCTACCCTGGCTGGGAGCTCTACCTAAAAGGCTATATAAGCCAGAACACTTCCTAGTTGCGAGTATCAGGACTTAAAGAAAAAGAGAATATGTTGGTTAAAATAACTGACAAGTTCAGGAGTAGAATTGCTTCAAGCACAGCTAGATTTTTGAGCTGAAACGACCTCATTAAGACTTAAGCTCTCCTTCCAGCTCTTGGCTCTGCTTTCCTCCTTATGGCTTCATTCTGAAACAGGCTGTTTCCAGGTGCCTGCAGTTCTAGACTCACAGCTAAACACTGTAGCAGAAGCAGAGCTTTACTTTCTATATCGTTATAGTGAAAGTTCATTCTAGGCGTATCTCAAACTTGATGATTACAGCTGGGTGGATGGAATGTATTCTTGGCCAGACTTAGGACAAATGCTTGCGGTGGAGCAGGACTCCAAGTGGAGGCAGCCTCGCTTGAAGTACATGTACTGAGAGTGGGGTGGGAGGATGCAAAAAAGGCAAAAAAAAAAAAAAAAAAAGAACCAGACGCTCATAACGGTCAATCCTTTGGCTGCTCAATGTGTCCTGGTCCCCCCACTTAACACCATGCAACCATTCACATACATAAAACACAAAGCATCATCTCTAGGGGACAATAACTCAAACTGCCATTTAGTAACTTATTCAGCTCAAAGTTCACAATATCCAGGTGTCATGAATCACTCTTGTTTGGACTTAGAGGTGTCATGATTTTGGAACCTATAGCCAAATAATATATTTGACCATCCTGACACATCTATTACACAATTATGAAAGGAAAAGAGGATTACCACAATAAACACTACTGTTTTCAAAAGAGAAGAAAAGGATAGGTTTGGCCAGTGGGAAGCAAAACAAACAAATTAAATAAATAAATGAGAAGAAAGGGAGACAATATATAATGGCTACTGATCCATGGTATATAGAACATGCTGAAGGACAGCAATAGCAGAAATCCTTGGTCAACTAGTCTGATTGCCATGGGCTCTGCCATCTGAAAAGCTTTCCCTTCTCCATAGCCATTGTCCTATTTGACCACATGTGAGGTGGTCATTAGGGTCAAGTCCTCTTCCCTCTTTTTTTTTTCCCCCTTTAGGAGTTAAATTCCTTTTGGAAAGGTTTGAGGGACTGGGGTATTAATTGCCTTAGATGTTGAGTGATCTCAGCTTTGTTTATTAATCTTAGGGTTTCTAAGGCAGTACAACTCACTTATAATATTAGTGTTTTTTTTTTTTTTTTCTATTCCCCTGAGGTTGTGACGAAAACCAGAATTTCATTTTTCTTCTCTCTTAGAACGAACTTTGGGGCTTGGGCCACTACTACCTCGCAGCTTATTGGCCCCTTTTATGGCCCTATGGGAGGTGGGGAGACAGAGTGAATCAATCCCTTCTTCTTTGGCGACACTCCTTTGGCCCTTTGCAATTAGAACAATTGTCCCTTTTGGCAGCCGGAGGATGAATAACAGGAAGTGACTAGGAGTGATCTGTGGGTATTAACATCTTGGCTTTGTTAGCATTCTTTTTAGCTTGGGGTATAGAATTTGGGCATTCTGACGCTGGAAACCCAAGACTGCCTGACTCTCAGCCATCTTGGATTAGTAGCCAGAGGCAAAGCTGAGTATTCGCAGCTTCAGACAAGCGGGCTTAAAACAAGCTGGCTTCAGACAAAGTTCGCCTCTTTCTTGTGGGACCTTATCAAAAAGTAAACATCTCAACACAATGGATTTTCTATAGAGTCTCTAAACATCCAGCTTGTTAGTTTGATATCCGGAGAGTCCTAAGATAAAATAGTCAGCAATTTACTCAGGTACGTTTTCTACCAAAGGTCACGAAGTGGTTATCATTCCTATGTGGAGGGTCGGGGAATTCTTACTACCTTGCACCTCACCTCCATTAGCCAATTCTACATTTTGGGGTCTGTTATTTTTACACTTGATCTTAGCCTAAAGGCCGAGGAGCGATAGGGGTCTGTTATTTTCAATGCCTTATTCCTGATACTACAGGAAGTAATTATGTCTCTATAATAAAAGAGTCAAAACCCCAACCCAAGTTGTATTATACAAAAAGGGTAATATAATGACCCTCGTAACTGGAATGTCCGGGACTGGCACTTGTCTTAGTTTGCCAGAGCTGCCATAACAAAATACCACACACTGGGTGGCTTAAATAATAGAAATTTATTTCTCACAGGGAGAGAATTTATTTCTCTGGGGGCCGGGAGTGTAAGATCGAGGTGTCAGCACGTTTGGTTTCTCCTGAGGCTTCTCTCTGCTGCTTGCAGATAGCTGCCTTCTTACTGCCTCCAGATGGCTGTCCTCTTACTGCCTCTTCACGCTGTCTTTCCTCTGTGAGCACAGGCTCCTTGCTTCTCTGTATGTCCTGAGTTTTTCTTCTTATGACACCAATCATATTGGATCAGGGCCCCACCCTATGGCTTTAACCTTAATTATCTCTTTAAATGCCCTGTCTCCAAATACACTCACATTGGGGATTAGGGCTTCAACATACGAATTTTAGGGAGGCACAATATAGTCTGCACCAGCACTATTTTTGGAGATGCATTTGGATTCAGGACCAAAATGAGGTCATTAAGACACTGTCCAATTCTTCTCTCTACTTCTCTGCTTGTTTCATGTTCAAGCAGGCTGTCATGTGCTGGTCTTTCACAACTCTAAGTTATCTCCTTATAATTTAATAACTTTCCAATGGAGAAAACCCATCTTTTTCTCAATAGTTCTAGCAAAAAATTTGGCAGTTGACCCCTATTGGCTTGGGGTGGGACATGTGCATATCTTTGGAATAATCACTAGATCCAGGGCAATGGGATAAGTTTATTGTCCAATCTTGGGTGATGTGCCCACTCCTGGACTCTAGTAAGGGGGTAAAGCACCCCACTTGAACCACAGAAACTCAGAATAGGGAAAAGGGTACTTCTCCAAAGGAAAAATAAGAGGTTGCTATCAAGAGAATGAGGAACAGATGATGGCAGGCAACATCCAACAAATACTACTCTGGGATGTCTAAATTTCCTTTCTAATGCCAACATACTATGCTTTAATCCTGAGTCACTGAATATTTTGAACCATACTGGTCCATTGTTTTTCAGGACAGTGCTGGCATTGTGTATAAAATTTAGCGCTCTTTCATAATCCTTGGAAGAGTAAAAGAAACATATAATTAATTTTGAAGTGCAGAAGTGTATTGAAGTACCTTCCTCTACTGAAAATGCTAAATTGGACCCTCAGAGGAAGCATGTACAAGCTGTCAACTTAAGAAGTGCAAAGTTGAACTTTACTGTAAAGGATCCTCATTCTGAAAGGATTGTTTCCTAAGATGGTTTTTAGTTGGTAGCCATAAAAATAGAATTCGATAAACATACAAATGGCCACCTACATAGAACACTAACCCTCACATAGGGAAGAACAATGCACTTATTTATTAATTAGAATATATTAATGTTGCTATCTCTGTATTCAGAGATGATCTATTGATAATTATTTCTCTGTTTTTCTGAGAAATCTCTGTACTCCTTTGTACAGGTAAATCTTTTGTTTTTCAGCTTTAATTTCTGGTTAAAGATTCTGTGGATATTTGTTACTCTGCTTCTTTGTTTTGAAAAACTATTTGTTTTCTTGCTGTTCATGGCCGTATCAGCACTGTTCATTAAAATTTAGGAATTAGGATATATTCTTTTCACATGAGATAGAGGTGAAATGGTTCTAAGAACTATAGGTTTTTGTTTTTTTTTTGAGACAGAGTCTCACTCTGTTGCCCGGCTAGTGTGCCGTGGCGTCAGCCTAGCTCACAGCAACCTCAAACTCCTGGGCTCAAGCAATCCTCCTTCCTGTCCTAGCTACACTGAGTAACAAGATAGTTAACTTCTACTGAAAAGAATGAAATTTGGCATGGCTCCTTAAACACTACTTTGTTTAGAACAATTTATGAACAGAAATGATGGACAATATACTGTTAATAAACTGTTTACCTCTGGGAATTAAGACCAGAGTTGAGGGTGGCCTAGAAAGTTGGCGGTATCTTTTACATTAAAAAATAAACTTTAAAGTATAGTTTACACTTACAAAAGTACACAAACTTTAAGTATATAGAGCAATGGCTTTATGAATTTTCACAAAGGGAACACACTCCTCTGACCACCCCCAAGCACCTCAAGCTGCCCTTGTACCCTACTGATCATGACGCTCTCTTCCCCAAGAGGAGAGAATGATCCTGAATATTGACAGTACAGATTAATATGGCCTGATTCAGAACATTATATAAATTATTCCTTATGTCTGGCTTGTTTCCACTCAACATTGTATTTGTCAGAATCATCTATATTGTTGTGTGTACTCACATATTCATTGATTTATAGTTTTGCATTATAACCAAAATTTATATTTTCATTATTTCCAGTTTTTAGTTTTTACAAACAATGCTCCTAGGAACAGTTTTTCATCATTTTTCTTTATACACTGTATGCTGAGGTTTTTTTTTAAAACCATGAAGATGATTTAGTTAAAACAAAACAATCATTGATGTGGGTTGCTTCGTATCCTTAACAATTCTCAACACTTTGAATACCAATATTTTTTCTTTTTTAAGTCTCTTTTCAGAAGAAACTGCCAATTCTTTATATCCTTTTTGAATTCTTCTTTTCTCCCATTTCTCAAATGTGTTTATACTCTAAGATTGATCCTTAACCTCTGTTGCTTTCTTTCTTTACGCTAGCTCTTGTAGAGAATTATTTGCTGTCAGGGCTTCTCATGTTGCTTCTATATAGATGACTTAAATCAGCGTCTCTTCCCTAACTCCACTCTCACACTCATTTAATAGTCAGTCCTTGAGCCCTACAGTTCACTTCAGTCATCTTCTTTACTTTTTTTTTTTTTTTCACACTAGTCTGACCCTATGGCTTTATAACTGGCTTACTTGTAACAGGCAAATATTTTTTATGCGAGCTTCCCCATCCATATAAACAATTTGAGTGACTAAAAATCAGCACATCTGCCTTTTCTGGCAGCTCGATCTTGTGGCATCCCACAAAATAATATTGCTTTCACCAGGCACCTTTCCAGAAGTTGGCTGGCCACGGCCACAGCCATGGGGCCCCTGGAAGATCCCATAGGCATGAGTACAGGAACTCCTCTGGCCATCTGGGGAACCCCACTTGGAGGAGGGTATGAGAGGGAGGAAATGACAGGTAGGGTGTTAGAGAATGCCCTGAGGGAAGAAATGGACACTTGAGCAATGTCACTTGCCTGGGCCCAGGTACTGGACAAGCCTTGGAAAAATCTGAGAAAGGTATTCCAAAGAAGGGAGACAGAGAGGGGAGGCCCTGAGGCTCAGGGTTTGGGAGAGAATTCTACTTGCTGCTGTGTAAGGGCAGTACTGATTTTCTATTAGCTTCAAGGCAAAGTCCATCCTTCTTTAACATCTGATTCCTCCACAATCTGCAGAACTCTTTAACAGTTGTGGAAGAAGCACCTTGATTCAGTGGTATGCTGAAGCCAGCTTTCCCTTGCTCCCAAGAACCAGTCTTGGGCATTTCTTCCCAACTCCATATTCAGTGATATCACACTGGTAGCCTGAAATTCACCATGGTGGTTTATTGGTAAATGCTACAAATCATGGGTTTTTATTGTCGTTCTTTGTTTTTGAGAGTCGTTTAACCATATAGCCAACAGTCACTGTATACATTACTGTTGAAGGGATATCTTTTTGCTACAGTGAGAGGTATGTTTTACTAAGGCTCCAAAGAAGAGGTATTTTCAATGTGTGTCCTAGACAGAGTGTTTTTGGAGCTGAGGAATTTGAAGCAAAAGGAAGGAAATTTACAGGAAAAAGACGGAATTCTAGAAACATAGTTTTATATAGTTAAATTTAATTTAACTAAGGCCTTTGGCATCAGGCAGATGTGGAAAAGTTGGAAATCTCTGTAATTATTTTTACAAATCCAGAGGATTTTAATACTGATGACTGATAAGGACACTACAAAAAATAAAATCAGAGAATATTATCACATATTAATATAGATGTAAAAATTATACAAAAATATTAATAAATACAACCCAGTAGTTAAGAATTAGATATTAATAATAAAGAATACCCAATTAAGATTTATCATAGGAATTCAAGGATAGCTCAATATCAGGAAAACTATCAATATAATTAATTATGTTAATAAGTTTTTAAAAATCTTATTAGTAGATTTTGAAGAGATAATTGATAAACTTTAGTAGCCATTCCTAATAAAACTCTGAAGGAAAGAATTGATACATTTGACTATATTAAAATTAAAAACTTCTCTTCATCAAAAGATACTACATGCAAAGTGAAAATATAATCTACAGACTGAGAGAAAAAGTATGCAATAATGAAAAATGTTCATATCTTCATATTCAGAAGATTTAAAGAACTACAAATCAGTGTGCAAAAGACAAAGAATCCAAAATAAAAATTGGAAAAAGATATGAACAGGCATGTCACCAAATGAAAAGACATACAGTCTCACTGTTAATAAGTTAAATGCAAATTAAAACAATGTGAAGTACCATTAAACATCTGTCAGATTAATTAAATTTCCGAAGCATGATAATAGTAAGTGTTGGCAATGATGTGGAACAACTAGAAATCCCACTGCTGGTGGAAGTGTAAATTGGTACAATTACTTTGAAGAGCAATTTTGCAACATCAGGTAAAGCTGAAAATATGCATACTGTATTGGGCATCAATCTGTGTAGTTCCTCAGATTCTCATGACTGTCTTCCTAAAGGATTCTTCCTAAAGGCACTGTCCACCTCCCGGTTTGCACGGGTATTGCTGCCTTTGCCAGTGACTTTGCCAACCTCCCTGAGCTGGCTGGAGTCTGAGTTGAAAGCCTAGATTTTCGCAGCCCTCATACTGCTTATGTTAAGCCCTATTCACAATAAATCGTCTCTCCACCTCTAGACTTGAGTATAACACAGGTTATGCGATTTGACTTCTTGAGTCGCTGCCAAAAAGCCAGATGATGCACCCCTGAAAAGCAGGGTTAAGAAAGGTAGTGAACTCCTTGTGGGATGAACTTTGACCTATGGGAAGGAGTAAGAGGGGAAGAGAGACGGACAGCTGAGTCTCCTCTCCCTTTTTCATTCTGTAGATTATGTTGTGATGTGCTTTCTCCTTCAAACATTCTGGTAAAAGATTCACATGTTGTGTGGACATACCATGTTTCCCCGAAAATAAGACAGGGTCTTATATTTATTTTTCCTCATGAAGACACCCTAGGGCTTATTTTCAGGGGATGTGTTATTTTCCCCTCAAAGCCTCAGCTTGCAGCACGCACAGGATGGCCAGGCCCGGACAGGAGGAGCCGACCTTGTTGGTGGGGCTGCCCGCACCTTTCCGGTCACCTCTGGGATGTGGCTGTCACGATGGGGCAGATGAGAAGGGCCGCTGGTCTTCTTTACCGCTCCGAGAGGAAATGCACGGGTTGTGCAGATACACTGCGTAGCCACGCCCATCACTAGGCCTTATTTTCGGGGTAGGGCTTATATTGCGCAAATGCTTAGAAATCTTTCTAGGGCTTATTTTATGGGTAGGTCTTATTTTCGGGGAAACACGGTATCTGCTGAGTGACAGCTATTTTTTTGTGGCTTACTATGATGCATTGGCCTGCGTGGTAATGCACTGCATTGTACTGCTATGTATCTTTTCTTGCCTCAGTTCTCCTTTTCCTTATGCTTATGCTGGGCTTTTGCCTCCTAAATTGTCAGCATCTTAATCCTTGCCTCAGGCTCTGTTTTCTAGAGGGTTCAGCCTAAAATACTTAGAATTCTCCTAGTTCCAAACTATAGAGTGACTGTTATACATATGCATAAGGACTGCAGTCCCTAACCCCTGGTCCACGCCCAGTCCCAGTCCCAGCCTGTTAGGAACCAGGCTGTGCATCACCACCTGAGCTCCGATGGCCCCGGCCTACCCTCCCAACCCCTCTCCCCCACTCCATCCGTGGAAAAATTGTCTTCCATGAAACTTAGGAACCGCGCTGCACAGCAGGAGGTGAGCGGGGGACAAGTGAGGGAAGCTTCATCTGAATTTACAGCCACTCCCCATTGCTTACATCACCACCTGAGCTCCACCTCCCCACGCCCCAATCCATGGAAAAATTTGTCTTACGTGAAACCAGTGCCCGGTGCCAAAAAGGTTGGGGACTGCTGCATAAGGAGATATCTATAAGAATGTTCATGGTGGCTCACGCCTGTAATCCTAGCACTCTGGGAGGCTGAGGCAGGAGGATTGCTAAAGGTCAGGAGTTCAAAACCAGCCTGAGCAAGAGTGAGACCCCATCTCTACTAAAAATAGAAAGAAAATTAATTGGCCAACTAAAAATAAATAGAAAAAACCAGTCGGGCATGGTGGTGCATGGCTGTAGTCCCAGCTACTTGGGAGGCTGAGGCAGAAGGATCGCTTGAGCCCAGGAGTTTGAGGTTGCTGTGAGCTAGGCTGATGCTGTGGCACTCTAGCCCGGGCAACAGAGTGAGACTCTGTCTCAAAAAAAAAAAAAAAAAAAAAAAAGAATGTTCATTATAGCCTTGTTTGTAATAGTAAACGCTTATAAACAATTAAGTATTACTGTGGTGATTTAGACAAAGAGATAATATACTCCCTTGAAAATGAAGGACCTGGAGCTATATGTATAATGTGGCTAAATCTCGAAAACATAGTGGAGCAAAAAAGGAAGCGGCAGAAAAGTTAATATTGCGTATAACCATTTATGTGAAGTTTATAAACATACAAAAACATCATGTCAATTTCTAGACATGCGTTTTTGTAGTATAAATATAAAATATTTCAGGGAAGGAGAAGCCATACTTCAAGATAGGAGTTGCTTTTGGAGAGGGAGAAAGGGAAATGAGATCTGAGAGGAGTCTCTTGGGAGTTTCAGTGATATCTGTGGTGCTTTATTTCTTAAGTTGTGTGGTGGAGCACAGGTGTTAGCGGTTGGAAAAAAGGCTGGCTTGAATGTCTTTGTTCTTCCCCTCTAGATTCAAGGTCGTCCGCACTCGCCTGCGTTGCGTCCCAGGGGGCAGAGGCTGACCTGTATGAACTGCGCCAATGAGCTTCCTTGTTCTCTGGCTTCCACCTGGGGCCAGCTAGTGGGGAGCACCCCAGAGGAGATGGGGCAGAGAAGAGTAAAGCTGGAGTATCATCTCATGTTTCTATTCTGCTTAGTTTTTTTCTTATTTATTTAAATAGTCCACACAAGCATGGAGAATATGAGCCAGATACATACATATGAGGCTGTCGACATGGGTTGTGTGTGGGGTGAAGGTGCTGATGTGGGTGAAAGGGAAGGAAAGAAGAAAAAGGAACCAAACCAAGAAGGAAAAGTATAACTTACTCTCACAAAAAGAGCTAAAGAGGTCCGGGCGCAGTGGCTCACGCCTGTAATCCTAGCACTCTGGGAGGCTGAGGTGGGAGGATCACTCAAGGTCAGGAGTTCGAAACCAGCCTGAGCAAGAGCGAGACCCCGTCTCTACTAAAAATAGAAAGAAATTAATTGGCCAACTAAGAATATATAGAAAAAATTAGCCGGGCATGGTGGTGTGTGCCTGTAGTCCCAGCTACTCGGGAGGCTGAGGCAGGAGGATCGCTTGAGCCCAGGAGTTTGAGGTTGTTGTGAGCTAGGCTGACACTACAGCACTCTAGCCCGGGCAACTGGCTTCAAAAAAAGGGGGTGGGGCTAAGAGTCAGATGGGAGCATTTATGAAAGCTCCCTAAAGACTTGTTTTTCATCTACATGGAACAGACAATGAAAACTCTTTGGGGCATGAAGCTGAGTGACCCAGAGGCAGAGGTGAGAGGGTTGGGGGAGGGACACTGTAGAAAACCTAAACGATTTGGCTCTTTCCCTGATCGCTGGACTAACAAAAGCATTTTGTTAATCTCATCCACAAAGTCTCTTCTCTGTCCCTAACCACCACCCTTAAGGAGTTAGTCTCCTGCGCCTGAGGCTAAGGGGCGGGGCACCTCCAACCCTCCTCACTGGCACAAAGGGCAAGATGGTGGTTTCTAAGTCAAAACTGGAAGAACGAGTCGAATCTGGGTTGCCAGCCCAGCGGGATAAATACAGAACGGGAGCCAAGGTATGGAGCCAAAAGGAGGGAGAGCCGGATCCAGGCAGTGAGGCGCAGACATGGCAGTTTAATTCATCTTGAAATCATTAGAGCAGATACTTGCCCTCTTAACCATCTTGTCGTCCATCTTGGGTTTCAGTGTCCTCTTACCAGTCTTCTAGTTTTTCATTCTGAAGATATTCCCCTTGATAAAGAAAGCAGAAGTGAAATTGTTAAAACACCATTTTCTTTGTCATTCTCAACCCCAACGTCGCCAATCGCCAGTCTTCCTGCAGCCACAGCAGTGCTTCTGCTATGCAGATCTGACCGTGTTCAGCTTTCTCTCACATTTATAATAAAATCTAAACTGGTTTTTTTTTTTTTTTTTTTTTTGGTCAATAAGTCTTCCCTAATTTTGTCCTCCCCACTTGCCCCTTTAAAAAAAAAAATCTTTTCTGGCTTCATCACTGGCCTCTTTCCTGTCCCTCTGTGCAACCTTGTCATTCTAAGAGATGCAGTTTGTGGTTAGAGCAATTCCTCCACAGTCCACTATTGGGGGCCAGGTAATATATGTGTTGTGGTCAGCTGTCTGTGCATTCAGGGATGTTTAGCTGCGTCCCTGACCTTTACCCACCAGCTGCCAGGAGCACTCCTCCAGTTGTGACAACCGAAAATATTTCTAGATTTTGCAAAATCTCCCCTGCGGGGCAAAATCGCCTGTGGTTAACCACTGGGATAGAGTATGGGTTTCATGTATGCCCTCCCACTCTCGCTCAACCCGCTCTACTTTCTGCAGGTCATGACCTTCTCCACGTGGTTGTCCTGGCAAACACGGGCTCATCTCTCAGTGTCTGCTCCGTCCTCCCTCCTTGGTGAAGCCTCTGTGACTCCTGAGGTGGAGTGAGGCAGGCTGGCCCTCCCAGCCTTGTTGGAGCAAGATCCCATTGTATCTAATTCACTGGCGGTGTCGGTCTCCATATCATACTGAGATTAGCGGGGCAGACTTTTTTTTTTATTAAAGCATTTTGTCCTTTCTACAAAGTGCCTGGCCGAGAAGATTGACAACATCTATGTGTATCTTTAAAATTTTACAAGTTTGATTGTTGGATATGATTAAAGTAGTTTAGAAATGATATTTAAAGGCAGATCTATTGTTTTTTCTATAGTCAATGTGAGGTTTTAATTAGTCACTGCATCGGAAACATGATACTTTGTATGTGATTTGTGAATAGTTGCCTCTAGTTATTAAACTTGCTTTTGAATACAGTTTATAGATTATGTCTTGCTTATGTACAACTGAAGATTTGAACACTTTATGATTTATGCAATTTTCTTTTTCTTTTTTGAGACAGGGTCTCATTCTCCCAAACTGGAGTGCAGTGGCTTGATCATAGCTCACTGTAACCTCCAACTCCTGGGCTCAAGTGATCCTCCTGCCTCAGCCTCCGGAGTAACTGGAAATACAGGCTGGTGATTTATGCAGATTTTGTAAAGACACTATTTAATACTACATATATTTATAGGTGTGTGTCTCTTTTGTATTTGAGGGTTATATCAGGAAAGTAGTGGGACATATGTACCGTTATAAGTCGATTAATGATGGGGGTACATTCTAAGAAATGTGTTGTTAGGGATTTTGTCATCGTGAGTACATCAGAGAGTGTGCTTACACAAACCTAGATGGTATAGCCTAACTACACACCTGGGCTATGTGGTATAGCCTACTGCTCCTAGGCTACAAACCTATATGGCATGCTACTGTACTGAATACTGCAGGCAACTGTAATACAATGGTAAGCATTTGTGTATCTAAACATAGCAAAGGTACAGTAAAAATATTTTATAAAAGATAAAAAGTGGTATATCTGTATAGAGACTTACCATGAACGGAGCCTGTAGGACTGAGAGTTGCTCTGGGTGAGTCAGCGAGTGAGTTCAGTGGAGGCCTAGGGCATTACCATACCCTACTGCAGACTTTATAAACACTTAGGCTACAGTAAATTTATAAAAAATATTTCTATTTCTTTAATAGTAAATGAACCCTAGCTTACTATAGATTTTTTTACTTTATAAACATCAAAAAATTTTAAAACGTTTTACTCTTTTGCAATAATACTTAACCAGAAACACAAACACATTGCACAGCTATAGAAAAATATTATCTTTCTGTGTGTCCTTATTCTATAAGCTTTTTTCTATATTTAAATGAAAAAATTAAAAAAAATGTTTAAACATTTCTGTTAAAAACGAAAAACACACACGTTAGCCTAGGCCTACACAGGGTCAGGATCATCAAGATGTCACTAGGCGATCGGAATTTTTCAGCTCCATTATAATCTTAGGGGACCACCCTTGTGCATTGCGGTCCTGTCGTTGACGGAACTGCAGCGACCATCAGTTATGCTGCACATGTTTACTCTTGAATAACCACTTACGTAGAGCCATACTGTTATCTGACAGTAATTTAGTATTTCTTCATTTTTAATTACTTAGGACCAACTATGCTTTAAAAAGTTATTTCCATTTAGGAAGCTTATTATCTATCAGTGGTAATTGTGAAAAAATATTTTGAACATTTGATTGCTAAATGGCGCTATATCTTACCAATGCTGCCATCTGCTGGATGCTGTTAAGCACTGCAACAGTCAGAGAGCTTGCAGTTCTTCATGGTGGTTTCCAAAAGTAATAAGATATAAATATAAATATGATATAAAAAAAACTTTCATTGTTTTCTGTTTTCTTCTTTTTTAATATAGTTTGAAAAAACTTGTATACATTTTTTATATTTCCCTCATAAAGTAGTTGACTATATACTTACTTTCTTAACCACCTACCGCTGGAGACAGAATAGTGTAGTGCTGCAGTATAAGATGGGTATGGTAAATATCTTTATTTTGCCTCTCTAGACCTATATTCACTCTTATCTACTCTACTTTGTGCCCTAAGAGGCAGAGGCTGACCTATATGGAATGCATCAAGAAACTTCCTTGACTTTTAGCTTCAGGTTGTGTCTGGGCAATGGGAAGCATTCAGAGGAAATTAAAGGGAGAGAAGAGAACGGAGCCGGAGTATTTATTCCAGCTCAGCTCCCTTCCTATGAAGTCACAGGGCTCAATCCCTCAACTAAAGGTCATATCTCCTGGCAAGGCCCTTATTGAAATAGCTTACTTGTGTCTCAGGGAAGTAGTAATCACTTCCTTCCTGTATCCTTGAGGGCCAAAGATGGTAACAGCACCTAGCTGTTAGGAAAACCAGAGCACTTCATTGTCCCCTGGGGTTATCCCGCATTCTGCCCATACCTTTGTAAATGATTCTTTTATTAAATAGCCCCTAAATTACCTAGCTTGAATATATTTCACGTTGGGCTCCTGACCAAAACAGTAAGAATAATGATAGAAGTTAGCACATAGGCTGGTTATAAGGGTTAAATAAATTAAAACTTAACTAGTGCTTAAATAATGGCTAATAAAAGAGATACAAATGAAAGCAATTAGAAAGAAAATGAGTGATAGAGGACAAAGATGATCCAATACTAGGCTAACTGCTATTCCTTTAGGTGTTAAAAGCCCCCCTAAATGGGATACTTATATTGAAATATCTTTATAGAAAATATTTGAAGATATAAAAGAGAAAAACATTTCTGATATAAGAGAATACCTGAATTAGCAGAATCAAAATTTCATGCTACAAAGGAAAAGCTGATACAGAATGAGCAATAAGACGTGAAATGAAAAAAAATAATTCTTTAAGCAAAACAGCTCCCCCTAAAAGGAGGGGCAATAAAAGATTGACCTTATGCTAATATTTAATCCCAGAGGACATCAAAGTTTACAAAGTTCTAGGGAAAAAATATGATATAGGATTATAGTCAGATATTCCTTGATTTAAATGTTGTTTAATTAAAAAAATTCTTGATTAAAAAATGCCTAGACCAAACAATAAATGTTGGCGTGAATGTGGAGAGATAGGAACACTCCTACACTGCTGGTGGGACTGCAAACTAGTTCAGCCTCTGTGGAAAGCAATATGGAGATACCTTAAAGTGATACAAGCAGATCTACCATTTGATCCAGCAATCCCATTACTGGGCATCTATCCAAAAGAACAAAAGTCACTCTATGAAAAAGACACCTGCACTTGAATGTTTATAGCAGCACAGTTCACAATTGCAAAGTTGTGAAAACAACCGAAGTGCCCATCAATACATGAGTGGATTAATAAAATGTGGTATATGTATACCATGGAATACTATTCAGCTTTAAGAAACAATGGTGATATAGCACCTCTTGTATATTTCTGGATACAGCTGGAACCCATTCTACTAAGTGAAGTATCTCAAGAATGGAAAACAAGCACCACATGTACTCACCAGCAAATTGGTATTAACATATCAACACCTAAGTGGACATATAGGAATAACATTTGGCGGGTGTTGGGCGGGTGGGAGGGGGGAGGAGGGGAGGGGTATAAACAAACATAATGAGTGAGGTGTGCAACGTCTGGGGATGGACATGCTTGAGGCTCTGACTTGAGGGGGGAGGGGGGCCTGGGCA
>CAUYPO010121598.1:0-12388 GCA_963574435.1 Cheirogaleus major | reverse complement strand
GGAGTTTAAGGTTGCAGTGAGCTATGATGATGCCACTGCCAGGGCAACAGAGTGAAATTGTCTCCAAAATATTAAAAGACAAAAAGGAAAATGAAGGCTGGAAGGGGCTGATGGATAGAATGAGAATGCCCTAGAGGTACTGAAGAAATAGAATAGAGTAGTGGAGTAAACAGACCTAAAGGGTAGGATTTTATGGTCAGAGCATGGGATATATGATTGTTAATATTTCAGAGGTGGAGAAGTTTCCAGGAATGACATATTCTAGGCTGTAGCTGTAGCAGAATGGAATAACTAAAGTGTCATGGACAAGAAGGTTGTTAGATAATGGGGTGGTAAAGAAACCGTGGGGATGGAGTGTTGAAGGGTCTACCTACATGAACTTTTGATGTCACTAAGGTGACCTAAGATGATAGGAGTTGGAGTGGAGAGAAAAAGTGGATAACACTGCTAAAGTCTTCAGTGAGTGAGGAAGTGAGTGTGACTAGGATAGAGAAGTTAATCTAGACTGTTGGCACAGTTCTCAAAAGAGAAGGGAGTTTGCAGATGGGTGGGAGAGTAGTGATCTGAAAGCTGTGTCATGGGGCTCAATAGGACACAGGCATATCTTGTGTGGGATGTAAGAGAATGAGCAGCCTCCACCAGAGAACTGCAGGGTGGAGTGATGGCCTCAGCGAATGACCAGGTTTCCAGTAAGGCAAGTTGTGGAAGGAATGCTGAGTGAAGAGCTTGAGGATATAGGTGAGCCATCTGATTATAGCCCAGGAGTTTGAGAGGGTACAGGGAAGTGTTCAGTGGGACAGGGGTCGGAATGTTGGCTCAAGGGAGAGAAAGCAGTATTACCAACCAGAATTCAAGTTCCAGAGAAGTCCGATCCCTGAAGATGTTTCTAGAGGACTCTTTTATGGTCAGACTTCAGAGGATTGTGTTCATAGTACCCACATTTAAGAAGGACACAGAAATTTGGACTTCCTTCAGAGGAAAGGGATCAGGAATATTTTTGATCTATTTATTCATTAACAAATATTTGTTGAGTGCCTGTAATGTGCAGAATGCTTTATGACCTTGATAATATGTAGGTAATGTGAGTCACAGTCACTGCCCTTAAGGAGGAGACATGTGAATTGCCATCAGGCAGTGTCACAGGAACCAGACAGGTAACATAAAGAGTGCAGCCAGCCAGGAGGATTGTGGTAAATTGAAGAGGAGTGCCTGAAAGAAAGAACAATTACTCAGCTCAGCTAATTGTTGCCTTGTAACAATGCAGACCCAGGATTCTCAGACTTTCTTGTTTTTTAAAAAGGACCTGAAATCTCTATATTTAAATATATATAATCTCCTAATTCTTAAGTGTCAGCATCTAATTAAATTTTTCTCTAAAACACTATATATCAAACAAACACTTAGGTGCCAGCTAGCAACCTCTGCCATAAACAATAAGTACAGTAATAGAAGAGTATACTAGGCAAAGGGGTGGCAAAATTGAGGGAGTGACTCAAAACTATGCTGTATGAGGAATGGTTCAATGGAATGGGTGTTGTGATCAGCCTAGAGAAGACTCAGTGGAGATATGGACACTCATTTCAACTATTTAAAGAACTGTCACGTGGAAGCCAGATTAGAATTTTGTCTTTTATGAGTTTAAAAGGTAAAACTCTCTTCAGGAAGTGTATTTCAGCTCAAAAGAGGAAAGAACTCTGTAACATTGTAATGTGCCATTTTGGATGAGAACAAGTTCATAGAGCAGTTATAGAGGAGATTCTGATATCTGGGGAATTAACAAGCTCCTCATCAAAGGGTGCCTTCCAACACTGAGGTATTACTGGTCTGAGTGGGTGAGGGCCTGAGTGTACTTGATAAATGAGGAGAAGAGAGTATGTTGAGAGGGGCAAGCAGGAAACTTACGAAGTGGGAGATGTCAGAGGGCCTTAGGGAACTTTCATAGTTGGCTTAGGTAGTTAGTTGGCAGTGACGGCCTGGAAGATAACTGAGAGATTGTGGGATAGAACCATCATGTGGGAAAAGGGGAAACTCTGACCATCCATCCCATCTTTCCTTCCTTTGACCCTGAAGAGACATATGAGCGGCTGGAGGCTGACAAAAAGAAGCAGGTTCATAAGAAGCGGAAGTGCCCTGGGCCCATAATCACCTATCATTCAGTGACAGTGCCGCTTGTCGGGGAGCTGGGCCCCAAGGAGGAGACTGTTGATATAGAAGGGTAAGTGAATCTTGAGGGGAAAAGAGAATCCGTTGTCAGCTCGTATTCTCTCAGCCCCATCTCACTTGCTTTCCTCACATGGCTCTCCCTAACTGTTGGATTTCTTTTAGATTCCTTCCTCCCTTCAGCTCATTTTTTTCTTAATCCTTTTTCGTTTAGCCTCTTTCTTCAACTCTTTCTTGTTTTTCCTTCTAGCCTCGTTTCTTTTTCCCCTATCATTTAGTAGGTTCTCTCGGAACGTTCCCACCACCATGCCTCATTTTTTCTCTTTCCTCATCTCGCTGATTTCTTTCTTTCTATATCTGTTGTCTTCTCTCCTCAGCTGTTTATGTTTTTCTCTGTCTTTTTCCCTCAGACTTGATCCTGCTCCCATGGCTTCTGCATTGACTCCCCATGCTGGGACTGGACCCGTCATCCCCCCTGCTCGCTGCTCACGTACCTTCATCACTTTTAGTGATGATGCAACATTTGAGGAATGGTTCCCCCAAGGGCGTCCCCCAAAGGTCCCTGTTCGGGAGGTCTGCCCAGTGACCCATCGTCCAGCCCTATACCGGGACCCTGTTACAGACATACCCTACGCAACTGCTCGGGCCTTCAAGATCATCCGTGAGGCCTACAAGAAGTACATTACTGCCCACGGACTGCCACCCACTGCCTCAGCCCTGGGCCCTGGCCCACCACCTCCTGATCCCCTGCCTGGCTCTGGGCCCCGAGCCTTGCGCCAGAAAATTGTCATCAAATGAAGAGATGTGTAGTCCTTACAAACCTCTTTTCAGCCCTGACTTGGGCTCTTGACGTTCCTTCTCTCCTTACTTCTCCCCTTGTCACCTCTGTTCTTTGCTCATTGCCCTTTTCTATATTTCTTTCTTCATCTTTTTCCCTAGTTCCCACTGGTTTTGTTGTGTTTTTTTATCTAATAAAATAGAAAGATCCCTTTTGTCTGGTGTGCAATGTAGAGTTGGGAGCAAGAAGTATTTGTGAATGTGAATATATATGGGTCTTTGTATTTACTTGATATCATTTATTATAATCTGTCCTTTTTAAATTATAAAGTATTCATTACTCTAACTAGATTATAAATGCCTTAAAATTAGACACCAAAAGAAAATCCTTACATTGCCCTTTACATCACCTTATATTCACTGCTTTGAATATAGCAGACACCAAATAAGTACGGACTGCCTGATTCTAGTCAAACTCCAGTGTCTAGGACTCTGCCTTGTATGAAGAAAAGGGAAGGAGGTGCCATGGCTGTTAGTGGCCACTAGAGGCTCTCAGGGCTGGGCAGGGTATGGGGGCTGTGTATATGTGATCTCCCACTACCCCCCACCTGGCCAGAGCTAAAATAATAAAATGCTGAGCTCACTGTTCCCCCACCCTTTCCCCCGGCACTGGGCTCCTCCTGCTGCTGGGACAGTGCTCCAGTAGAACAGACGGACCAACCAACAGGGGGAAGTGAGAAGGGAGGTGGCCACAGGACTGGTAGGTGGGGAAGGCAGGGGGCTTATGGGCAACAGCCTGGTGGGAGATGGGAGGAGAAGAATGGCTCCTGTGGGGAATGATAACGGTGTATGTCTCTGTCTCTGTCACTCAGTGTATGTCTCTGCCACTGTCCGTCTGATCCCTTAACTGTGTATAATTTACATTGTCAATGTAAGTGTCACACACTTTCTAGATATTTCATATTTAGCATAATGTATATGTGTAGCTTGTATGTATTTTTTATATTGTAAAAGACTGTGCAAGTTTAATCTTCCCACTGTTTTTAGAGAAACTTTACCCCATTTAGAAGGCATTTCCTACCCATTGGTCTGGTATCACCTTCCTATCCAAAGCTAGGGACAAATTACGGGGACTCAGTCCCTTCTCCTGAGGCCTTACCACCTTTCCCCCAACCTGGAAGTCCCCTAGCTTCTCTAAGCCTTGCTTTCCCTTAGAATTTAGAATTTTAGCATATAAAGAAAGTGAAATCTTGATCCCCTACAAAACCAGAAATTAGGGTGGGGTAAGAGATTGTCTTTTCCCCCCTACCCCCAGTTTTTCTTGCTTTCTTTAACCAGTTTAGGGAAAAGGCTGGATTATGGAGAAGAGAGAAGGAATTTCCCTGAAGCTCTCTGTCCCCCCCTCAATCCCTTACAATAGGAACTAGGCAAGGGGCCAGCTATGTTGGCAGGGCTTCCAGCAGCTGTGCTAGGGCAAAAGGCACTGCAGGGTGAGGTTATATGGAAGGGGTACTGCCAGGACTTCTCCGTCATACAGTGGGGAGACAAACCCAGCTTGGATGCCTGGGATCCCCATCCAGAGTGGCTGGAAGCTGAGGAAGCAGGAAGAAGGAGACTATGGTTCTAACCGTAAACAACCTAACCTTCCCCTGTCCTCCCATCTCCAACTAGATTTCTAACCTCCAAGGTATCCAGTTCAATGTTCTGCCCCCAGCTGGTCTCTTTGTGTCCCTACTGTGTCCATGTCCAACCACTTTTCCCTTGTCCCCCAGGCTCTGTGAGTGCCACACATTGGGGAGGGGGTGGGGGCCATCATGTCATCATATCAGAAGGAACTGGAGAAATACAGAGACATAGATGAAGATGAGATCCTAAGAACTTTGAGCCCTGAGGAGCTGGAGCAGCTGGACTGCGAGCTACAGGAGATGGACCCTGAGGTAGGGGCTCTAGCATAGAGTACCAGGGGCAGTCCCAGGCATTTGGGAAGGGTGTTGGGCTCTGGGTGGCTGAGACCAGGGCTACCTACAGGACCTGGAATCCCAAGAGGGCCAGGAAAAAGGAGTCTAGAGATGTTTTAGGGAGCCCTAGAAGTACCCCAGGTCAGAGGGGAGGTCTGACTTGCTCCCCAAAACTCATCCCTAAGAACATGCTCCTGCCAGCTGGACTAAGACAACGTGACCAGACAAAGAAGAGTCCAACAGGGCCTCTGGACCGAGAGGCCCTTTTGCAGTACCTGGAGCAGCAGGCACTAGAAGTCAAAGAGCGTGATGACTTGGTGCCCTTCACAGGCGAGAAGAAGGGTATGGGGACCCTAACATCTATGCCTCCCAGAACCCAAGTGGCTGTCTCTCACATGTACCCCCTGCTCAGGTTCCCTCTTGGCCTTCCAGCTTCTACCTGCCCAGGGACTTGAGTGTCCTGACACTTGCATGCCAGCTTGCATTCTTCAGTTCTTATGAGAGATCAGGAGACTCAGGAGTCCTAAGCCCGTAGAGGACTCAGGCTTTCCAGTGTTCCCTAGTGATCCAGCATTCTACCTCCTGGAGAAGGACAGGAATCCAGAGGCCAGGATCTTGGGAGAAATTACCTCTACCTGAACCGTCCTTCATCTCCTCATCAGGGAAACCCTATATTCAGCCCAAGAGGGAAATCCCAGCACAGGAGCAGATCACCCTGGAGCCTGAACTGGAGGAGGCACTGGCGCATGCCACAGATGCTGAAATGTGTGATATTGCAGGTGGGCAGCTGGAGGGTGGGAGGATTAGGATGTAGGGGCAGGGCGTCCTAGCTATAACATGGGACTAGTGAGGAAGACCTTGAACCAGGACATAGATGTCTGAGAAAGTCTCAGGGAGTGAGTTTATAGTTTTCTTACTTATTTTTGTTTATATATGTATTTTTTTAAATTTAGTAAGTTAACATCTTGAGCAATTTTCCAGGGATTATAAGAGCAAATAAAAGTGGAGCTATTCTGGCTGAAATCAGGTCTCTGCAGACTCCTTTACCCTCTAGTGTCGCCTTAGGGACCTTCCTATAGCCCTTTCTCAAAGTATTAGAAACTACTGCCTTAGGCAGTTTATGGAAGGGACCCCTGGGGCTGAGGGAGGGTAGAAAACCTTTTTGGAAGAGTGGAAGGGGTCAGACTTTAAAATTGTACCAGATTCAGAATGAAGTAGGTGGGGGCTTAGAAAAGGTCCCTTCTCCTCATTCCCTGTGCCATCTCTGCTTACCCTCTCCAGCAATTCTGGGCATGTACACACTGATGAGCAACAAGCAATACTATGATGCCATCTGCAGTGGAGAAATCTGCAACACCGAAGGCATTAGCAGTGAGTGTATTTGGGGAGCGTGGTCCCTAGGGCTCCAGGCAGGCAGTCCCAGAGTTTGGGAAAAGGTAGCAAAGGGTAAAGCAACGAATCCAGGAGATGACATGTTGCATGAGTGGTAAGAGAACCAATGGGGAGGAGATTGTGGGGGACATGTTGGGGTTCCCTTCCTGCACTCACCCACTAGGTGTGGTACAGCCTGACAAGTATAAACCAGTGCCAGATGAACCCCCAAATCCCACAAACATTGAGGAGATACTAAAGAAGGTTCAAAGCAATGACAAGGAGCTAGAGGAGGTGAACCTCAATAACATACAGGTATGTGACTCCCATCCTCCAAACAGTAACATCAGGATAACTCTGCTGACATATGAGAGTCCTTAGCCCACCATCTCCTATTCTCCTCTGATAGGACATCCCAATACCCATGCTAAGTGAGCTGTGTGAAGCAATGAAGACAAATACCTACGTTCGGAGCTTCAGTCTGGTGGCCACAAGGAGTGGTGACCCCATCGCCAATGTAAGGCTAGTTGAGATCCCCAGCCTTCTCCCCACACATTACCCCTGGAAGGGTTGTGCTAAGGGATCCTATTCCCATCATGCCTTCTTAGGGCAGCCCTCCTGGAGACTCCAACCCTCAGTCCTATGGCTAACTGAAATCCTGAGATCATTTTCCCAAAAGGCTACAACCCTTTCTAACATCCCCAAGTCCTCTGCACACTTAATTTCCCTGCTTTCCCTTACTACCTACCCTCACTTCTGTCTCCCTGTAGCCCCACTTACAGCTCCTCCAGGACTCTTCTCAAAGAGCTGTGTTTCCCTCTTGCTCCTGTTCTTTCTCTCCTCAGTCATCTGTGAAACTCCCCTAATCCTAACCCAAGTCCCTACTACCCAGGCGGTGGCTGACATGTTGCGTGAGAATCGTAGCCTCCAGAGCCTGAACATTGAATCCAACTTCATTAGCAGCACAGGGCTTATGGCTGTGCTGAAAGCAGTTCGGGAAAATGCCACACTCACTGAGCTCCGTGTAGACAACCAGGTCAGTGTTCCCTTCCCCTGGTCTTAGCATTCAGCTAATACTCATTTAGCCTCTTCCTTGAGCCAGCTGCTGGGGCAGCTATCTCACTTAATCTCATTTGAATTCTCCTCTTGATTGTCTCTATGAGGGGAGCCAAGTCAGCATCTCCCTTGGAGGGAGGCATCCAAGGAGCCTCCCAAAGTGGTCTGTGGTGTGGGATGGTGAACAACCCAGAGAAGGTGACTGACAGCTTTTGCCTCTCCCTCCCGCAGCGTCAGTGGCCTGGTGATGCAGTGGAGATGGAGATGGCCACCGTGCTAGAGCAGTGTCCCTCCATTGTCCGCTTTGGCTACCACTTTACACAGCAGGGGCCACGAGCTCGGGCAGCCCAGGCCATGACCCGGAACAATGAACTACGTGAGTAAACTGCAATCGTGGTGTGTGAAGAAGAAAGACAGCAAGGAAGTATGGAAATGGGTGGATCCTTCTGAAAGCAGACATAGTGACAAACAGCCTTGGGTGTTACCAAAGAGATATTCACATGAAAAGTTCAAATCCCATGAGTGATCAGAAGATAGATAGAAAAGTCCCCCTGCCCCAAATATATACCAGTAGAGAAGTAGAAAAGAAGCTAGACATAATAATGTTTATTTGTTTATTTGTGGTATGGTTTCTTGCTAATGTAGGATGGGCCTGTCAGGTGGCCTAAGACACTACCACTTTATGAGTCTGGCTAAGGAACTGGAAAGGAGAAAAGTACCTTTGCAGAAAGCAGGAGCTGGAACAAATACTTATGTTTACTCTTCCTCCTTTATAGGTCGCCAGCAAAAGAAGAGATAACACTACCTTTACCAACTAGAGCTGGGAGCACTGGACACTTAAATCCTCATCTATCCCCCTTTCCTGTAAATAAAAGCCCTTCTGTCCACTCTGCCTGCCTTTTTCCTTGGGCTTTGGCATGAGAATCTTGGCACTAACCCCCAAGGGTTACTGCCAGTTCATCAGGGGATTATTTATACTCTGGGGATCAGCAGGCATGGAGGTTCAGGTTACTAGGAAGAGGTGGGTGGGGGAGCTCTCTCCCTTGGTGTTCCCCACAACCCTGCCAATTCCTTTATTCTCTTCTACTTTCACAGGGTACTTAGCCTCAGCCCATTTCCAGATGTGGCCAGACCCCCCCAGTTCCTACCCAGTAGCCCTCATGTGATATGAAAGGCAAAAGGACTTTTTGAGTGGAGGGGGGGAAGGAGGCAGACAACATGAAGGGCAAAGACCTCTTTTTGACAGACTTATTAATAGGGCACTGAGCTGCATGCAGCTGACGCTTGGCATGACTTTGGTAGAAGGTGGGGGAAGGGTTATAAGTATGGGGAGCAGGGGAGGAGTGACCAGGCTGAGAATGAACAGATCCTGAGATTGGACAAGGAACCAGACTTGAGGAAAGTTAGGTTCCCAGAACCCAACGTAGTTTACTTGCGAATGAATGGGGAAAGAAGGTGTCAGTCCAAAGGGAGATCAGGGGGTTCCTCCTCATCAGAGTCAAACTCAACATTTTCATCTTTTACCCATCGACCTCGTCCATCTGGGATCCATCCAGAGCTGGAAACATCAGAGAAAAGAGAATTGGTCAAGAAAGAAGTTTATTAAAAAATTAGTGGCAATAAGAAAACACAATTGAATAGGTTTGAAAAAAGAAGAGTCAGAGAGAAAAGAGAAAATCTGAGGAAAGTGATTTGGCATATTCACCTTCGAAGGGTGAGGTAATGATCCAGGGCTCGTCTTCTCGTAGGGCTCATAGGTGCTGGGGCTGAGACAGTAGCCGACTCCTTGGCCTGTGGGTCAGCCCCAGGTTCAGGTTCCCTACTGATCTTCCCACTTTGGAGTTCGACCTCTGGGGGAAGACAGGAGACAGAGGGACCAGGGGCTTCTGATCTGGGTAGAGAAGAATCAAGAGTCTATAAACACAGTAAAGAGCCAACTCTCCTATGACTCCTAACCTCAAAACAGTACTTCCTAAACTGTGATACTCAAGATATTAGTAAGTGTTCTACATAAAAAGGATTTTGGAATCATGAATTTGGGAAATGCCAGCTTAAAATTTTTAAAGTTCTTTTAATCTTAAGACTTTGTATAGCCCCTAAAATATACTAATATTATTCTTCAAGTAGGATAACGAAGTACCATTTCCCAAACTTTATTTAAAAATCACGAAATTCTCTTTTTCCTGAAATACAAACTAACATCTCCAGAACACTAATATTCCTCAGAATACAGTTTGGGAAACAATAATTTTACAGCCATCTATCTCCTGATCCTTCCTACTTCTGGATTTCCCATCCCACGGACCTGTACTTCCGGCGGCAGCAACTGTTATAGTGGGGCGCTCTGTGCAGAGCGCTCTGGGTGATAAGTCGGGTCTGGGTTAGCAGAGGAGCCTGGTAAGGAGATGGGAGACAGAGTCAGAGCCTTCAGAGCTAGAATGAACTCAAAGCCCTTTAAGCCTGGTGTGTGCAGCAGGGTTCTGCCTAGAATACACCCTCCCTCTCTCATTACCTCAGCTTTAGTCTCTTCCCTCCTCAATTCATTCTGCTGTTTTGGATTTTGCTTCATTCCCTTTCTTGGCTGCTTTTTGCCATAGAAAAGCTGCAGGCCTGAGGAGAAAGGGAAAGAGAATTAAAAGCACCAAGTGGTCTGCAGAGTGGTCTGCAGAGATTTCAAGGGTTTATTCTTTATCTTCCGTCTTCCCCTAAACTTACTGGACAGATGTTTCTTGCCTGCACGGTGGGTAGTCAGCATGGCCAGGGTGTCCAGTACAGGTCGGTGGGGACAGATGGCACAAGCAAAACTGGAGAGGAAGAAGGGATAATTGGTCTGGGGTAGGGTTGTTGTTGGGGCAGAGGTGACGGGCGAGGGAGGTCCCTGCTGTAGTTCCCACCCTATCTTAGCAGTCCTTTCCAAAGCTCAACTCCCAAGTCTCCTAATCTCCACCTCTTCCAGTTCTCACTCCCCGCCAAAGAATCCTAGATACTCCTAATCTCCTCCTTAATACCAAAAGTTTGTTGAAGCCGAATGCAGTGGCATTTCCAGTCCCAGTTACTTAGGCTGAGGTGGGAGGATGGCTTGAGCCCAGGAATTCAAGGCCCATCTGGACAATATGGACAACATGGAGAGACCCCATCTCAGGGAAAAAAAAAAAAACCCCTAAGGCTTGATCCACTTCTCGCCCTCACCGTCCATCCCGTAGCATCAGCGCCTCATCCTCTGGGATGTAACTGGCCAGGAGGTCCCCGACCCTTCGTCTCTGCAGGGGGTATGAGAAGTCCAGACGGGATCAACGGGATAGGAGGGAGGGATGGAAGGGAAATGGTAGGAATGAGGAGTCAAAGGGAGTAAGGACCATGGGGAGAACAGCAATCACAGGGCGAAGAAGGGGTCACTACCGAGCTCTAGTCGCCTGGCTACCTCCCGCACCCCTGAGCTGTTGCCAAAGCAACGAGACAAAGCTCCTTCAACAGTCTTCAGAGAGCAGCTTCAGCTGCTCCAGACCCTCCCCGCTCACGCTTACTTTGAGCACATTGAGTTGACTCCAATCATCTCCTTCCCTCTTGAAAGACATCACGACTGCGAGTCTCAGAAATGAGAAATTCTGTCGCATCAGTTTTACCACTCCTCTAGGCCACCGTAGCAAGGTGCGACAGCTCTCCTTTTTCCGGTCTCTTTCTGGTCGGCCTCCGCACTTCCGGAGATGCACTTCCATGCATGCACTGCGCGATACCGAAAGCCAGCCTCTAGCGCGCTGAGGGGGACTGCATTTACTAAGGTGCCCTGCGACTTCACGGACGCAGAGCCTTCTGGGAAATGAAGTCTTTCTTTTTTTTCCCCAAAGAGCTTGCCGCTCAGCTGATCCAGGCACTTGCGAGGCCTTTGGAGGGACAAGAACCTAGATGTGGAGCAGGAATTTGAGGGTGTGACCTATCTGATTCGGCGCGAGCCTTTGAGGATCTCTGAGTGGAAAGTGTACTAAAACGCTATCGTCACGCGTTTCATTTGCGGCGACGGTCCACCTGGGGTGGGCCTGATTTGTTCCTGACCCTAGCAGACAAACCCCAGGACGGGGCGGTGCCGGAATGGGGGAGCTCCCCGAGGCCAGGCTGCTGGACGTGGGAGCAAACTGAAGAAAGAGTGTTGAGGAGGGTGTTTAGAGTCCAAAGGTCAGAGGTCAGTGTAGCAAGGGGGGCTCGAAAGTAAGAGGGGTGCTAACTCAGGTAGGGACTGAATACTCAGGGGACAGATTTGTGGGTAAGGGGTTTGGAGGGAGGAGAAGCAAGGTGCCAGGCATAGTGCCAGGGGAAGTGGGGAAGCTTGAGAAGAGAAAGGGGAAAGAAATACCCTGAATTTCCATTCCCAGACTTCAGGCCCATCACTCTCAGTCATTTAGCGGAGCCCTCACCAGTTGCAACCCCAGGTGTCCTCAGGGTGAGGAGATGACTTCTCCCTCTAGACAGCCCCCCCTCGGGGGATCAGGACTGCTTCACGGTAGCCGGGCTCGTTCTTATGGAAGCCTGGTACAATCGGCCTGCTCCCCAGTGAGGGAAAGACGCCTGGAGCATCAGTTGGAGCCCGGAGACACCCTGGCTGGACTAGCACTCAAATACGGGGTGACGGTGAGTCTTTCAGGATTGGGATGCGGACAACCAGTTAGAAAGGATTTAGTCCTCGAGAGAATGTAGTGGCCCTTTTAGGCAACCTCCTCTGAAATTTTCCTAATTGTGTTGTAGTCTCTTCTGGCTTTACCTTTTAATTTTCCCATGTCAGTGTTGCACTGTCTGGTTGGGACAAATCCTGTCCTACTATTCCAATGGAGAGGAGTAGCTCCTATTTATTATGCCAGACACTATGCTAGCCCATTTGACCCTCACATCCCTATCAAGTATACATGAAGAAACTGAGATTTATTATTATTATTATTATTATTTTAAGAGAGAGTCTCACTCTGTTGCCCAGGTTAGAGTGCCATGGCATCAGCCTAGCTCACAGCAACCTCAAACTCCTGGGCTCAAGCAATCCTCCTGCCTCAGCCTCCTGAGTAGCTGGGACTACAGGCATG
>CAUYPO010121597.1:0-43842 GCA_963574435.1 Cheirogaleus major | reverse complement strand
GGAACTTCTCAAACCATAGATGTACTGTGGTTTCATTAGCCACATTCTTCCCAAGCACTTTGTTGATATTTTGAGCTGTCTGCAGTGCACTGTTTCCACAACAGAACTCATATTCGAAAATAACACAGATTTTTGACTTATCCATTGGTTTCACAAAAATTGCTCTAAAACTTTTTGAAAGATAATCTCAAGCCAAAACATGCATTTGCAAGATTGAGGATGTACCTTCACCATAAAAATAAAACAGGGACGTCTCAAAGTGAAATGTCAGAGATATCAACCGTCAAACTTAGTACTTAAGGAAATCAGACATTTCACACTTAATAACCTAATATATGATTCCTATTTTGGGGAAAAATATGTGTATAGGTAAAAAGATTTGGAAGACATATAGAAAATTATTAACAGAAATTATCTCTGTTAGTGAGAATTTAATTTCTTCAGAATTTTTTCTTTTCCATATGAAAAGGAGATAAGAAGAAACTGATTTCAAAAAAGAATCAATCAGTATATTCTGATCTCATTGTACCATTTGTTTTTATAACATACAAAATGAAAACCTGAAATATATTTAGTGCCATTAAGCAATTATATTAATAATTATTTTTAAGTTATAAAATCAGTAGCTTGTTCAAATTTAACCTCCTTATACTTTTTTCAAATTCACATAGAGCAATGCATGTTTAAAACATATAATAACATAAATTTTTATCCAAGGCTGCAGTCTTCCATGCATTCTTCTTCATACATCAGGTCTAAAAAATGAACTTCATATGCTTGATTCCATAAGTTTTGAAGAAAACCATGATAATGAGTGCCCACAATCCCAGAATAAAGCCCCCAGGAGGATGCCAATCTTTCAGCTTCGGTTTCTGCAAAACAAGGATAACATGGTAAATTTAACAATAGGCAACTAATTCAGCAATGGATAAAGCAAATATGATGGGCAAGAGATATTTCACTGACTGTGTTTTAAGGGGGAGTAATTTAGCCAAATTAAATGTATTGGGATAGCAACAATGATAAAGACTTCAAACAGGGTAAATACCCCAAAGAGTAAACTAACAGGCTCATAACAAACATCAGTTTCAGCTCACATCTTGTTTCCTCAAAGGGTCCTTCCCTGACTACCCAATCCAAACATTTATCCTCACCCAAGTCATTCAGTAGCCTAATAGTCCTTCTCGCTTAGAATTTATATATTCATTAGTCAGTTTCATCTGTCTCTCCTATTAGACTGTAGCTCTATCTTGCTATATTTCCAGCACTGACCTGTCACAGTGCCTGGCAAATAGGAAGCACTCATAGGCCATACAGAATAAATCAGTGGAAGAACAAATGCTATCCAATTCCACTCATTCAGATATTCAACAAACACTTGTTTGGGAGCCAGTGCCTTTGGTCATGTTTCTCCCTTGAGGTAGAATGTTCCTTACCCTATTTGTTGTGCCTGTTCAAAACTCACTTACCCAAATGCCAACTCCTTCAGATTCTCCCAACTGATATATTTTCTTTGAGTTCTCATAGTACCTAATCTATAACTCCTTCTACGGTTACTCCTATCTACTATTATAGTTATCTTTTTCATTTATTCCCTTGCATACTTCCTGGGGTCAAAGTCTATCTGAGTCCATTTTACATTCCCATTCTCCTTTGCCCACCCCACAACACATAGCCAAGTGTCTTGTATATTTCTTTGTCCAGCAAGGACCAGTTTTCCCCATTTAGATGTCATTTTAACAGATTGGTCTTCCCCATTTAGTCGTCATTTTAACAGCTACATTATGGCCCTGTAATTGGAAGTTTGTGACAATGACTTCTTTATAAGTCTACTTGCTGAATTACTGGCCAAAACTGTAAAAATAGTTATGATATGAGAATCATGTTTTAGAGTAGACCAGAGGGAAGAGAAACCATAAGCTAAAATTTGATTTAGTCATCATGTACAACTTTCATCAATTCAAAATTAACTTGTCAAACTAAAAAGACAGAAAGCCACCTTACTATTTTAATTTAGATCACAATGTTAGAGTTTTTAGAGCTTTTAATCAAATGCTTAATATGAACTGAAATGATAATATTGTCTAAAGTGGTTACATTCCATCTTCATTGCTATGTCTACTCTCACCCTCCACCACTCCTTCCAGAAAACTCTACGAAAATTTACCCAAAAATATCAAATCCAATTTTCCTCATGTTACTTTTCACTCAAGAACCTGCAATGGCTTCTGATCATGTGTGTGATGATGATGATGACAAAAGTCCCTGTCCTCTAGTATTTTACAAGATGGTAAGTTCAATGGTTCTCAAACCATGTCAAATGGCAGAGCTCTTGGAAATCACTGTGCCTTTTGTACAACACTGTGACAAATCTTTATTTAATTCCAGTAGAAAATCTAGAATAATATAAAGCATAGTCATACTAAAAATAGGTAATATAAATATCACAAGCATGTGTCAATGAAAAAATAAATGAGTGAACTAAACACGACTGACTCCTGCTCAGTTTTTGTCTTCTTTATTATCCACTAGTGAAACAATTGGTAATTCACACAAAAGGACTGAAAAAGCTTAAGACCAAAAACTATTTTTCTACTACCTGGGAAATGATTACCATCATTCATTCTTAGTGGAAGCACATCTTTATACAATATCCTGTACATGTTCCACGAGAGCTCAGTTTAAGAGCACTGACCTAGTTAGGGAGATAAGATTCTGATTATCCCTAACAACCAGAGGAGTCTCTGATTTATATGACATTTGAAAACACACATGCTGAGGTTACTACTGCAGAAAAGTTAAATAAATGTTGTCAAAATCTGGCACTAATGTAAACTCTTAACTGAGGAGAACAGGCTATAGACAATTGTTCCATAAACCAAATTCATGAACTATATATAGTACTAATAAAGTTCAGGAGATGTTTATACCAAGTCATTTAAAAAAAGTGGTGAACATTGCTTAAGATCTATCATTCATCAGAGATTATAGAAGTAATAAATCACATAGTTAATAGCGAATCTTTATTTCTGCAGCTGTAGAAACTCTAGATACTTTCCAATGAGAGGGAATCCCTGAATTTGTAATTTTACCATTGGCTTTTAAACTTAGTGCCAGAAACAGTCACCAGAGATAAAGCAACTAAGGAAAAAACAGCATCTTTGGAAGTAACTATCAATTCTCCAAAGATCTAACAATTAGCCTTGGCAGCTATTTTGACTATTATTCCAAAGGCTGGCTTGGAGAATTCTGGAGGTACTCCTTTCGGTCTTTCACCTTCCTTGACAGGCATATGTCCCACATTTAGACCACAGATGGCCAAGAGAGGACCAGAGAGAAAAGCAAAGTGCTAGAACTGTGGTTCCCCAACAGCAAACTTTAGAATTCATAATGGAGGATGATATAGTTTAGACATTTGTCCCCTCCAAAATCTCAGGTTGAAACTGATCCCCAATGTTGGAGGTG
The DNA here is from genome assembly GCA_963574435.1 of Cheirogaleus major. NCBI lineage: Eukaryota > Metazoa > Chordata > Mammalia > Primates > Cheirogaleidae > Cheirogaleus > Cheirogaleus major. The sequence goes on along the minus strand of CAUYPO010121597.1, from coordinate 40,377 downwards.
GGGCCTGGTGGGGGGTGTTTGGATCATGGGAGCAGATCCCTTTTGAGTGGCTTGGTGCTCTCCCTGTGGTAATGATTGAGTTCTCGCAGTTAGTTCATGCAACAGAAGGTTGTTTAAAAGAATGTCACACCCTTCCTCTCTCTCTTGCTCCCTCTCTCACCATGTTGACACTCTTGCTCCTCCTTTGCCTTCCGCCTTGACTGAAAGCTCCCTGATGCCCTCACCAGAAGCAGATGATGGTGTGATGCTTCTTATACAGCCTTTCTTTATAAATTACCTAACCTCAAGTATTTTCTTTATAGCAATGCAAATAGACTAACACAGAAGACTAAGAATATATGTAATTACTCCAAAATTATAATGGAATAGTTCTCCAGTATTGGTGGTTCAGTGGTAGAATTCTCGCCTGCCAAAATTATAATGGAAGTGTACTTATTCACCTTATAACACTGTACAACCTAATAGAAGCAGTAAATCTTAGCCTTTCAAAACTGTATGCAGTTGCCATGTTTTTTATTATATATTCATGACAACTTTTTGGTTAACAAAAAATGGAAAATGCATTATTAATTAAATGCATTTTGGACTCAGCTTAAGATGGCATCTAAATAGAATCCCCCAGTCCAGCCTGCCCTGCCTTCTCACAACAATCCATACAAAGGCACAGAAAAAGACAACAGTGTACCCTACCAAAATTAAGTTAACCTCTGATGAGAAACCTCAGATAGTTTCACCATCTGAAAGTCCTAGAAAATCAGGACTAGAAACAAATGAATGGTGGTCCCAGTTTTCTGATTGGTACACACCATGAAAAGGATAGTTCTGCTCTGTAAAACACAATAATTCTGTCAGCTGAGAAAGGGACTTTAGCTTGCTCCCTTTTCCTGACTGCTGTTTAAGAGACACAGTGCTTATGTAGTGGAAGGATAACTTTAAGGCAGCCAGAGTTGTGTAACTCATTCCCAACTCCCCAGTGGCACACCACTTTATACATCCATTTAAATACAATTTCCAGTAAAGAACATGACAGAGGGGCACTGAAAATGGTTCACTGTATCCTAGAAGTTTCAGTATCACATGAAAAGCTATGCAGAGAAGGGAAAATAAAGGAAAAACCCTGGTAGTAGTACATGTTAAAGAAATATGTTTTTTCCACATATTTCACCTTTTAAAAGTGCCCCCAAACCAGGCAAAAGTGGCATGGTAGCAGATGATCCTAGTTTAGTTCAGCAAAGCCACATTTATGACTGCCTGCTAGTCACTGGGAACCATATTACAACTTATTCTTCAGATACATACTTCAGAAGGCATTTAAACTTGAGGGGATAGTGAAAAGGAACCCCACACTTCTGTTGGCAAAGACCAACAATGTCCCAAGAAACACCCCACTGTGGGCTCTATGAGGAGAAATACTCTCACACATGAGAAAGAAATCACATCTTGAAGATTCAGAGAAGATATCTCTGAGTAAAATTTAATAAAAAGCCAAAAGATTATTTTAAAAAATTTTTATTTGGCATGGATTTGAATAAAGATACATAAGCAACCAAAAATGAAAGAATGCTACAAAAAGAATAAAAAATACAAAGACAACAGGCTGAGATAAAAAGGGAGCTGGATGACACAATTTTATAATAGCAAATTAAAATCCACATTGACAAGGAACAGTGTTCTAAGCACATCTTTGAGTCCTTCATTCAACCACTTATGTTAGACTGATGGCAAACATGGTCCCAATTCTTCATACTTCCCTGTCTCCACACTCTTTGCAATGTGACTTTATGGCAGCTCTCATCAAGAGGTAGAATCTATATCCCTACCTCTAGAATCAGCTGATCTTGTGAATTCTTTTGGCCCACAGAATGCAACACAAATAACAATGTCCCAGGTCTGATTATAGCCTCAAGAGGCTTTGCTTGCTTCTGCCACCAGCATGGGAAAAAGTCTAAACTTCTGGAGAAAGAAACATTAACTAGAGAAGAGCTGAGGTACCATCAGCCAATAATCAGACAGCTCCCAGAGGTAAAACTACCCAAGTAATCCAGAGTTGACCACAGACTCATGAGGGAGCCTAGCTGAGAAAAGAAGAACTACCCAGCTAAATTTGGCCTAAACTGCCAACCTACAGAATTATGAGCTAAATAAATGATTGATATTTTAAGTCACTAAGTTCTGGAGTGGCTCATTATGCATCTAAAGTTATGGAATACATCTCACAGAGGTGACAATTTAAAGGAAAAACCTTGATCCTTTATCATCATAAGAAAACAGAAAAAGTTCCCATCTATATACCTGTAGCTTCGGTTTCTGCAACAGTGGCATAAGTGACAACAGCATGAAGGGCAACTAAACAATCTCTTGTCCACCGTGAACTTTGTTGGGGTAGAGAAGGTCCATCAAGATAATCCCCTGTGATCCTTCTAGAATGCGAAATCTAGCCCTGTTATCCAAGAATTCTGAGCTAAATTTCACAAAGTAGACTTCCACTGTTTCACTTGAACAGTGTTTACCGCCGGATTCTGATAAGGCCATCTAAACAAAATACCTGCTCTGCTATCGTCTAGAAGTAAATTCCATGAAGGTTCTTTGTCATCCTCCCACTTTAAGAGAGGTGCAGTGCTGCTCACCTCTAGTTCTCCCTTATAGTCTTCCTAGAAAACAGAGAGAACCCACCCGCATCATGCCAGAAATTGCTCTCAAGGAAATGATGTGGGAGAACCTAGAGACTAACTCACCTAGCTTCCCTCTAGCTTTCCTCCTCCCAACTGAAGTCTAAATCTGAAGTTTGGTTCCTTTCCTTTTGAAGTTACCAATTAGTAGTCATTAGACATTGTTACCATGCTGGAGAAATGAATATTGCCCAAGATCTTTATGCACCATATCTATGGTAAATTTGCAAAACAGTTAATCTAATCCAGGATAATCAAGGATGATTTGCTTTCAACTATGAGTTTAGTTTTAAAGGAAAGTTGACCATAGTTTTCCCTTAACCATGATTTTAGCTTTCCTGTGACAAGAATATCTATTATTAACATTATTAGTTAATATTATTCTGGAATTTCTGGGTAATCCAGACATAAGTTTTAGGAAGGAAAAGTAAATTTTCATTATTCATAGATATTATGATTAGATATCAACAAACTCTACAAAATCAACTCTTCTAATTATTGAGAATAAAGTGCTCAGATTTCAGGTATCGATATATTTTTAAAAATCAATACCCTTCTAATTTTTCATTAAAAATGAGTCAGAAAATAGAAAAAAGTTTCATTCACAACAGCAATAAAAAACATAAAATAACTATGATTACCCATAACATGAGATGAAAGGTAACAATTTATATTACTCTAAAGGGAGAAGTAAATAGTCAATAATATAAAAAAGATATGATAATGCTAAATAATAATGTGGTTCTGATACAAGATTAGAAAGATGAATAAAACGATAATAGGCAATCAACCCAGTATCTCAGAATTTAGTATATGATAAAAGAGCCATGACAAATCAATGAGTAAGGAAATATTATTCTTACTGATGCTCTAACAATGGATTAGATTTGAAAACAAAATCAGTTTTGTTCCTAACCCAACACTATAACCAAAATACACTTTACATGGTTTAGAATAAATTTAAAAACAGAAATAAGAAAAAAACAGAGAGAAAATGTAAGAGAATCTGTACAGTAAAGGGATTTATATAAGCCTAAAAGCAATGAATAAAAACAAAAAGGTGGAGAGATTTTAAAATGAATTTTTGAAAGATCTATATTTCACAAGGTGTATAAATCAAATTAAAAGGCAAATAAATGGAAAAATATGACAGAAAAGGGGATGAATGCAGTACATGGTCTCCTAAAAATCAATAAAATACAAAGATTTATCAATAAATGGGACACAGAAATGAAAAACATCACAAAATAATTACAAATGGATAACACTTTAAAAATTCATTCTTCTTAATCACAAAAACTATTAACTATTAACTATTTCTTCCTCTTTTTAAAATTAAACTAGTAAATGTTAATAAGGATGGCCAACTTCTCGGGAAAGTAATCCACTAACATGTTCAGAGGTCTTTAAATGTTCATCTCATTCCCAGGACTTATAACACTTCTAGAATCCCTATTAAGGAACTCAGAAATGCTAGCAAAGGTTTTGCACAAAGATTTTCTTCTCAGTGTTCTCTATAATAACAAATGAGAAACAATCTATATAAACATAACACAGGAAATATTATATATCCACATATTAGTCAACAAAAATGTTTTCAGACAATTTTAATGATTTAGAAAGATGTTTATACTACAATAATAAGAAAATGAAAGCAAGATGCAAATTGAATATGAAATATGATCTTTTTCTATAAAAATATTCAAAGGAGGGAAATATACTAAAGTCTTAGTAGCATTTCTCTGAGGGAAGCAGGATTATAGTTTTAAATCTCTTCTCTATACTTATCTATACTTTTGAAAATGTTTTCTACAATGCGTATTATTACTTTAGTTATTTTTTGGGGGAAGGAGAGTACACAGGAAAAGACTTGTATTGAAAGAATCTACCGAGAAGAATCTTCATATATTCTTTTCCAAATCAGGAGAAGCACTGCAATAATACTGTTTAGTACTTGATATCCTTTTAAGAAAAAGCAATATGAATAGCATGACAGCAACATAATAAAGTGCTTTTTCAGTATGTGTTTAATGATATTGCTGCCATATAACAACATTGCTGTTTTTAAAATAACTATATATAACATTTTAGACATTCTATAATAATTTTATGTACAATCAAGATCAAGTGACAGATTGGTATAATTATTACATTTTGTAGTAGAGCTGCATTTGAGGTAAGTTCATACTAAAGCACATCTTGTAATTTCATTTGTGTCCATTAGAGCTTCTTTTAAAAATGACTGATTTTATGTAGTTAAGGTATTCTACTGACTGCTATTAAATACACTCTTCTTTTTTTCTTAAACTTTCACAACAACAGTTATAATACAGAGGGGAAAGCATTCATAAAACACTGCAATGTGTTATGAGCAAACACTTAAAGGCTTAAGGGCTCCCCTATTATTGAAATGCCTAGTATTTAAAATTAAAAAGATAGGTAGCTAAGCAACATTGTACTTCCAATTGTGAACAGCATTCAGTTTCCCCCTTCATGTTGCTAAGAGAACATTACCATATCACTTCAAAATAGTTAACAGAGCACAGATCTAACTATTAAAATTATGTAAAAAGAGGAAATTGAGGATTTTCAAAATTGCACATATTTATTGGGAAGCAAATGGAAAATTTTCAAGGTTTCAATGAGATTCTTTTCTTAATGTATAATGAGCATATCAGTTCAGTTAAACTATATTTTAAGGAAATAAAGTAAAAACCATCTACTAAGGTTACAGTAATAATTACTTTAGAAAATAGCTGTTTTCAACTATTTAATCGGTGGTAGCTTATTAGTATTTCCAGTCTATCTAAATCCTTTACATAAAGTATAATTTGCATTCTACAAATTATATTACCATATAAGTCAAACTGTGGTAGGCAGAATTCTAAGATAGCCCCTAAGATTCCCTCTCTCTGGTATACATGCCCTATATAATATCTATCTGTTAAGTGTGGATAAGACCTGTGAATATGATGGGATATCACTCCTGTGATTAGGCTGCAACATATGGCACAGAAGAAGGGATTCTGAGGATATAATTAAGGTCTCGAATCAGTTGACTTTCAGTTAATCAAAAAGGAGATTATGGAGGAGGAAGTAGGGGTCGCAGAGGTAGGAAGGAAGGTGTTAACCTAATCAGGTGAGCCCTTTAAAAGAAGGTCTAGATATGAGAGACAGAAGTCAGACAGGTAAATATATTTCAGATGCTCTCCTGTTGGTCTTAAAGAATCAAACAGCCATGTTGTGGGGTGGACCATGAAAAGAGAATGGCAGACAGTTCCTAAAAGTTGAGGGCCTGAGTCCTATAATGACAAAGAACTGAATTCTGCGAATTAGTAAGCTTGGAAGAAAACCCTGAGCCTCAGATAAGACTGCAGTCCTGGTTGACACCTTGATTAAAGCCTTATGAGACCCTGAGCAGATGACCCAGCTAAGCCATGCCTGGAATCCTGACACATGGAAAGTGTGAGATAATAATGGTTTTAAATCACAAAGTTTGTTTATTATACAGCAATAGAAAACTAATTCACAAACTTGACAAGCTTGGATAAATAAACAATATATTAACAAGACATAAAACTATTTATTACATCTGATACCTGTTCCTTCGGTGGAATAACCCCTGAAGTTATGATATTAACTTTATGTTTAAAAAAACAGAAATAAAGAGAATGAAATAGCCTAGTCTAATTCATCCTACTATTTCATACCTATTTATTCTCTAAGAGCTAGCTCAAATGTCACCTCCAGGTAAAGTCTGTTCTCATAACCTAGTAAGAAATAATTTCTTCTTATCTGGGCACCAGTGATAATTGGTTACACTTCACATACTGATTAAGTTATGAGTGTGATTCCACTACATTTTGATCTGTTTGTTATACCTATTGCTGAACCTGATCAAGGTCTCACAAGTTTTGAATATAATATGGTAATCAATTTGTCTTAGTTGTGTATTATTTTCCTCTTCAAAAAAGAAATATAAAACATTCAAATACAAATATCATATATTAAATGCTAATTTATTAGTTTATGTTCTTGGTTTTATGACTTAAGGAAAAAGTAAGAATTGCAGCTATTGACATAATCTATTTTAGGAATCCATAGTGAGAAATCGTAAGTTTAAAAATGCATAAACAATTTGAAGTTTGAAATAAATAAATCTATTATTTAGCTGTTAACTATGAAAAATAACCCATAGTTCCCTCAAATAAGAATGAAATTTCATTTAGCAATAGAGTCTATTCTGCATGTGTTCAGTTATGCTTCCACCTATGAAAAAGTAAACGCTACAGGAATTATCTGCTCATCCTGAACAATTAGAAAATCAAACAAACAGTAAAGGGGTTTCAGACACTGGACAATTTACACCAGTTTTCTCATCCCTGAGAGAATGCAAACAAATAAGATGAGTCCTTTAATTGCCCCAAGCTTATTGCCTGGAGCCAGTTTCCAAGTTGCAGCACAAGGTGGGAGATTCAAACAGGGCCTGGCAGTCTTGCTGAGTTGAAGAGACACAAATTAGAATTCAGGAAGGTTTAGATGGTTAGAATTTTCAGAGTAGGCTACTGGAGAAGAGGAAGCTACACAAAAAAACCATAAAGGAGCTCCAGAGATCTTCAGAGAGGTCTCCTTGAATTTTCGGCAGAGTTCTAATATGTGCATGCATAACAGGAAACTAACTATAGCTGATAGATGAAAAAAATAAAACCAAACATCAAAAGGCCAAACAATTCCCAATGCTCATTCAAGGGTGGGGATAGTTCATGTTCACACTTACAGAAGTGGACAGAGCTTGTACTATACAGAGAATCAGGTCACAGCTTATAATGAAGCTAAATCAGAATAAATCAGAGATAGTGGCGCTATCTCAAAAAAAAAAAAAAAAAAAAGACTAGTCTGGATCTGCCTACAACAACTTAAAAGCAATCCTTAAATAGATCAAACTGACCCTGAAACAAAATTTATCACTCACTATATAAATAAAATAAAAATCCAAAATCTAGCAGCTAACAATAATAAAAATAAAAATACCTAGCATCCAATAAAAAAAACCACCAAGGCATGCAAAGGAAAAAAATATGACATACAGCCAGGAGAAAAAGCTATTAATAGAAACAGACCCATAAATGAAAGAGATGACAGATTTAGTAGACAGAGATCTGAAAGTAGATATTGAAATTGAATTGAATTAAATTGAATGTAAAAATAAATGAACATATGAGTAGAGAATATAGAATATATATGTAAGGTCCATATAAGATCTCAAGAAATAAATAAATATAAGAAATGAAAAATTACATTGAATGGAATTAGCAACAGATGAGACACTACAAGAGAAATATCAGAGAACTAATAAAATAGCAATAGAATTTACTCAAAATGAAGCACAGGCAAAAAAAAAAAAAAGGGCAGGGAAAGAATAAACAGAGCCTAAGTGAGCTATGGCACCACATCAAGCAGGATAACATTTGTGCAATTAGAGTCCTAAGTGATGGGGGAGAAAAATATCTAAAACAAATAACAACTAAAATTTTTCCAAATTTCATGATAACTCTAAACCACCAGATCCACAAAGCTCAACACCAAGCAGCAGAAACACAGAGAAAACCACACAAAGGGACATTGTAATCAAAACACTGACAAACGATGATAAAGAATATCTTAAAAGCAGTCACAGAAAAAGAGATTTGTTCTTACAGAGTAGAGATCAGTAAACTACAGCACATGTACTGGCCACCTGATTTTACAAATAAAGTTTCAATGGAACACAGGCATGCTCATTCATTTACATATCGTCTATTGCTGCTTTCATACTACTGCCAAAAGTTGAGTAGCTGCAACAAAGACCATGTGATCCATAGCCTACAGTATTTACTATTTACCCCTTAAAGAAAAAGTTTATAGACCCCTGCCACAAAGGAACAAAAGTAAGAATGATTGACAAGGGGCTGGTCAGAAACCATGGAGGCCAGAAGACAATAGAAAGGCATCTTTAAAGTACCGAAAGAAAAACAACAATTAACCTTGAATTCTAGGGAATATGTACCACGTGAAAATCCAAAAGGTATATTAAAACTACATCAATCTTATGGGGTATCAAAAGAAAAATCACCAACATATCAATAATGAATAACAGTTGTTTTCAATTGTCCAACTATTCCTAAATGGGTAAATAATTTTTTAAAAACATTTTAATTACTATAATGGGCTTTTGTTACTTTGCTGTTTAAATAAAAGGTAAATTCCAACTCCTTGTTTTTAGGGAGAATTTCTATAACTTCTTTAATGTGGTCTCCCAAGAGAATAATCACATGCTTTCCAGTGTTAAAGTCTGAGAACTGGCATCTTCTCTTTTGACATATATAGTCTCAAGAACAAATCATTAAGCCTCCCAATGTGCTTAAATGAAATCACTCTTAGGAGAAAAAAGTTAATTTCAGTCAAATTCATTTTTTGGAACACTATTTGCTTGTATCAAAGATCATAAACTAAATTCTTTTAAATTCTTTTACTAAATTATGTAAAGTTTGACAAAGTATTTTTAACAGAAGTAGTCACTTTTAAACATGATAATCAACACAAAAATATTGAACATAATTGTACAAAAAACCAAATATTATAATTATTTTTCCCATACTCTACTTATAATGATCTTTCCCATGAATAAAGGCCTCTACGTGGTTCAGTCAATGACAATGCTCTGAAACAGATCTTTTCTACTTCTACACTACATGAAGACAGCAGGTTAAGGTTTATAGTCTATAACAATTATTATTTTACTTTATTTTTGGCCAAAACAGCCAACTAAGATGTGAAAGTACTAAAAATAAGAAGTGACAGCTCTAAAAATTAATTGTTGAAATGTCAATTAAATCTACTACTCTATCACAGGCTTTAACAATTTTAGTTATAGTAGATAGAGTTATTTAGCAAGAGGAAAATTTTAATTAGTGCCTAATTTATCCATTTATAATTATTACATCTCTCTCTCTAGCAATGTTACAGACTGAATAACATTACCTAAAAGTATACATGTTTAATTATTTCACAAGATTAAAATGTCTATTGGTACATTTTAAACTAGAAACTCCTTAATTAATCAAAATTAGGTAACATAGATACTATTCTGTTTTCACAAGGTGTTAACCTTGGCTATTGAACTGGTAAATAAAAAGGACAAACAAAATCAAACAATTAAATACATTAGGCCCTGATAAATACATCTAAAGTAAGATTAAAGTAAAATAAATAATCTTTAAAAGAAAAATCTGTTGTCTAAAAATGATTAGAAATTATAATCTGAGAAAATTAAAACAATAATACACAAATTACACACTAAACATGATTAGCGCAATGAAATGAAAGTTAATCTTCAATATTAAAAATGTGTAACTAAAGATATTGATTCCTTTAATGTAAAAAACAACTTTTCTGATATACATATACCAGTTTCACTGTCAATAATAAGTTTTAAAGTGAATGATAATCTCAACTCTTATTGAGAAGTACATTAAGGTGATTTCAGGTCAATTTAGATGACAGATTAAATAACTCCTGGTTACACTATTTCAATCAGTTGCAAGTCAGTAACTATATTGCCAAGTATATAGCATGCAGCTGAAGGGAACTATGTTTTAATATGTCTCTATCTAAACAGTCAATTTCTGCATCTATATAAGAAGAGATCCCCTGGGGCTTTATTTTCTTCTTTGTCCACTGGTATTTCTAGTACTGTTTTTGGTGGATCCCTGGGTTTGACTGATGACAAGTTTATTAAGATGGGCATATAAAAATGACAGTCATTTGATAAAAGCAACAGAGTATTTTCCTCAATTCCTTTTCTTTATTTTTAAACTAATATGTTAATTTACCTTATTACACTGTAAATTAAACCCTTCCCACTAGAAGCACAAGCTGCACTGAGCATGAGTAATATGATTCTGTTTTCTTCACTGTATAATGTACTTTTCCTTTCCTGTACAGTTTCTCTACCTTAAAAGTAGGTGCAAATATGTAGCTAGTCAACTAATCAAGGAGCATCACTTTTCCATTTCTTGAAGCTGGAAAAGGGTCCACCTCCTCACTCCCAGTACTGTTTACTTGAACCCCTAGAAAGTCATTTATTAAAAAACCAATAATCCTCTAGCAAAGCACATTTATGCCCCTAATATTACGGTCTATACTTCGCCCTTAAAATAAATATAGTCAGAAAATCTAAGAATACATCAGAATGGAATACAGAAAAAGAAAACATTCTTCATATTTGGCATATTTATGAAATTACAGTGAATTTTAAAAGATCAAAATTCGATTTAGAACTGCCATTATGGCCAGGCATGGTGGCTCACACCTGTAATCCTAGCACTCTGAGAGGCTGAGGCGGGAGGATCGCTTGAGCTCAGGAGTTCGAGACCAGCCTGAGCAAGAGGGAGACTCCCATCTCTACTAAAAATAGAAAGAAATTAATTGGCCAACTAAAAATATATAGAAAAATTAGCCGAGCATGGTGGTGCATGCCTGTAGTCCCAGCTACTCGAGAGGCTGAGGCAGAAGGATCACTTGAGCCCAGGAGTTTGAGGTTGCTGTGAGCTAGGCTGAGGCCACGGCACTCTAGCCCGGGCAACAGAGTGAGACTCTGTCTCAAAAAAAAAAAAAAAATAGAACTGCCATTATGACTCAGTCATGGTACCTGCTAATAAAATGAAAATCTATTATAAAGTATATATTAACAAATCTTTACTATTCATAGAAAATATTTTAAAAGAAGAAAAAAATTTCTAATATCTTCTTTATGAAGAAGCACCAAAAACTTTTCTGAAAGCCCTTTGTCTTAGTAACTGTGATGAAGAAGCTGTAACACAAAGGGAGTAAAGTTAATTACTACCAAGTATCTTAATATTCAAAGCAATATAAAGGGTCAAATGTCTAATATTCATTAGGGATGTCTGTTTTCTAAATGTGATGAACTCTAAATTACTTTGACTTGTGAAAGAAATGTGTATTTGTCTAGTTGTTTTTAATTACTGACTGTTTTAGCTATGTATAGCTAATTCTCAAGTATTCCAGGTCCACTTATAAGTTAATGATCATTAAGGCTCTTTGACACTAATTTTTTCTTACAACTTTGGACATTCCACTATTTATTAGGCTGCTCACAGTAGTGGGGAAAAGATAAAAAATTAGTACAGGTAATCTTCAACCAGTGAGTGAGTTATACTCTAAACATTCTCTTTAGCATCAGTTGTACAGAAAAAAAAAATAATGTCCTTAAAGATCATGTTATAAATAGAGGCTAGATTATCTGGATTGTTCACAAAAGCTTATTAAATCCTTATGGTTGCTGAACTATCTGAACTAAATATGGAACACTTCAGAATAGGTAACCACATAGCAAAAACTTCTCTCTTTTCAAGTGAGTCATATGTAGGTAAAATTTTAAACAACCAAAGCTAATTTAAAGCACCCTCCCCTATCACTTTTTGTAACCATATCCCTTCAGATCTCTACTTTCTCAAATCCTCACTGGGGAGCCAAGTGCAATTGGGGTGAAGAAGGAAATCAGAAACAAAATTTTGAAGAGGATGACTCTCTTTAGGCCATTTTATAAAGAGATGGATACTCATCTGCTAAAGAATATTGAACTAAGTCTGTTGATGTTTATTCTTCCAAAATATGATTTCAATTAACCAGAACATACATTACACCTGTTGACACCTCATTCATAAAAGTTTCTGGGAACAAAATTCTTTGTAAGAAATTTTAAATGTTTGTAAGGAGAATGAATGGCACAGTAGTAGTAGAGAGGATGGACTTTGAAGTCAAACAGACCTAGAATCAAATTCTGGCTTTACCATTTATGAGACAGAAGACCATAGGCAAATTATTTAAACTATTCTGAACTTCAGTTTATTCACATGCAAAGTGGAAATAACTTCTTCAATTGTACTAGTTATTTTCTGATGACGATTATTATCAATTGTGAAATATGATGTTTTGTACTCGTTCACAGTTGTACAACAAAAATGGAAAAGAGCAGATGGCTCCTCATAAATATCAACTATTACTCTCATTTTTAAAATCTTTATAAATTGAATGAAAACAAGTATCTGTTTTTGCTTTGGAATATCTATGACTAGTGACACTCACATTTTTCATTTTTATCATAAAATTTACTATATCAGAAAGTGATATAATGATAAATTTACAGATGAGCCAAAAATTTTCAAACTTACATAAGTTGATGAAAAATCATTACTGAAGTATTGATCATTATTTTCAAACAGCTTTCCACTTTCATTTATTGCTTGAGAAGTGATTGTCATAAGTTAGAACATGAAAGCTGAAGTTAATTTATATTAATTTAAAAACACATCCCAGTTGATGTAGAAGATTAGCACATGACCTTCAAGGAGTTTAATTTTCATTACTTGCCTTATAATTGGAATAAAAATAAACAATATATTACTTTTTACTAGACATCAGTTTTAAAGTTGCTATGGTCAGGGAGAAAGCTCTGTAAGATTTTGAAGCAATCTAAATCAGTCTCTAGGCAGAGAAAGTGATATGGATTCAGCACCCTTTTGATGAGTTTCCAGATATCAATAATTCAATAGGCACATTTTTTAAAAAAAGGTGACAGAGATTTTCTACTTGATAGATATTTCAGTCAATCTTTAGTAAAGTTTAGCTATATTGGAGTAAGCATTACTGCAATTTTAAAAAACCATTAAAATGCCAAAATAGCTATAGTAGAACAAAATAAAGAGTAATGATAAACAAGGACAGAGAACTAAACAATTACCCCAATATATGTCTTTAATGACAGGAGCTAGAATTGCAGAGCCCAGGACAACTTTTCAGAATGTAGAAAAGTGAGAAGAGATTCTCCGTTATACATATTTTGAAACATCACAATTATAATAGTAAAAGGCTAAATTATACAAATAACAGGTTAAATGGATAGCCACTGCAAATAACCACCAGCAATGGTCCTCATCCTGATGTGGTACTGTCTTCCACAGGAGGGGAGGAGTTCAGAAAAGGTGAAGGCATTTTTTTGGTATCACAATGACTGAGGAATGCTACTGGCAACCAGTATTTGGAAGGGCCAGAGATACCAAACATCCTACGATGCACTGTCCAGTACTGCATAATAATAGAACTGTCCCACCCAAATGCCAAGAATGCCCCCAAAGAGAGACAATGAACACACCAGGATACTATATGAACTGGTTATACTGGAAAAAATTATGTCTAGGACTAAAAAGGAATGACAAAGAACAGATGAAACAAGATTTTGCAAGATAATCTTATATGTTTTAAGTGAAGGCCTAGCAGGAGACTCTAGTATGTCTCTCCAGGAAACTAAATCTGTAATGGATACATAGCTCTAGACTTAGTGTGGCTTATATGAATAAGAGAATAGTAAGGTTACACTCTACCACAATTATGTACAGTGTGTAGAGATGCATTAATAAATAGAAATCTCACAACCTACTAATCTTATCGAAATATTAAAGGATTAGTAAGAGGCTTTGTAGCTGAAATAGGGGATCTAGAGAAAGCTTGGAATATGGATAAGAACACTGCTGGGGAGAGGGAGAAGTAGATAATATTTCTTAGCCAAGGCAAAGTATTCATCGGTATATAACAGTTGGGTATGTTGAAGTTTTTAAAGCATATGTGGGTTTGTGGCTTTGTTTACACAGACCCTTTGCTTTAGTGGAGGGACCTGAATTAATGAAGATATAATTGTCTCATGATGTTGAGTCCCAGAACTGAATCTCTCACACGTCTTAAACCCCAGGTAAGCACCTTCCAAAAGGTCTGTAATCCAGTTATTTAAATCATACGTGTGTGTGTGTGTGTGTGTGTGTGTGTATGCTTGCTTATTTTAGGAAGAGGCTCAGATAATAAAGATAAATTTACTTTCATAAATAGAAAATAATCATCCAAACCAAGAACAGACAGACTGCTGAGAGGTTTAAATTTAGTACTTTGTATTTACCAAGTTCATCTCATGCCTTGTTGCTTTCACAGCATAATGTAGTCACCATATTTATGTTGCAAACTTTTGTTAGTCAGTTGTTTCATTATGTAACTATTCTTTGAGTTAAGCCACAAAATATACTCTGATAATATATCTTTTCTTGTGCAACTTTTTTCCCTGAAATTAATAGTTACTTCATTATCCTGTTGACTTAATTTTCTATGTGGCTATAACTAAATCTACATTTAAGTTTAAAACTTCTCTTTGCATGATCAAACACATCAAATAATTCATCATCATTCCACTCATCACAGACATCTATCTTGAAGCTCTCCATTGACCTGCTCAAATCTGTACTCTTTATCCTTTAAACTTCTACACACCTGTCACCCCAAAACTCACTTCACCATCAACCTGGAAATTTCACTAGCATCTCACCTTAATGGAACAATCTCTGGTGTCCTGCATGAAATCTTTTCAGGTTTTTTGCTTTACTCTTTCATTTAATGAATCATATCTCAAGTAACTTCTTGAGAAAGGATGAATAGGGAAAAGATAACTATTGAAGACTTGGAATGTCTTTCCTACATCATGATACTTAAAGGATAATTTGGCAGTGAATAGAACGTTAAATTGGAAATTACTTTCTCACATCATTTTGAAACCATCATTCCACTGCTTTCTTCTTTGAAGTGTTGCTATGGAGAAGTCTGATAACATTCCAATTCTTATTCTTTTGGTTGTGGGATTTGGGTTTTTTTGTTTTTATTCTTGAAGTTTTTAGAATTTTCTATTTTTTACTATTCTAAAAATTTCAAAATTATGTTCCTTGGTATGTGGCATATTTGCTACTCATTGTTCACTTAATGAACCACGGAGTTCTGAAAAAGTTTTCTTGTTTTATTTCTTTAATATATTCTCTCCTCCATTTTCTCTGTTCTCTTTTTCTAGTACTTTTATTAGTCAGATGTTGGACCTTATCAGTTATTGTCTAAAACTGTGAAGTATCTGAAATTTTACCCTATTTCAAAGCTCATAAGCTGGCCTAGCACAGTTTCATGGATACTGGCAGAAGACATGAGACTCTTGGGTCAAAGAAAAAGAACTTTATTACCCAAGGTAACATGAGCTTCATATTTGTGTCAATTCCTCTTGCATTTTAAGTCCCATGGCGGCAATGCAGTGGTGGGCCCAGGTAGATGCTATGTACACAGTAGATTTAAGTAACAGACAAGGAATCCCAAGATTAGAAAATCCCAAACCTTTTTATAAGAGGCTGCAACAAACCTGTCCAACTTTGCTCTGGAGAGAGATTATCTTCATTATACTGGAGAGCACCCAAATCTACCCTTTACCCCAGACAGAGTCACTATCTCTATCTTTCAAGTCTGTTCACTATACAAACACCTTTGACAAGATAGTCCAGAACAAATGGCTCTTAGTGCTTCTGCTCACAAGATGTAAAGAAATGTGACAGACTCATGAAGAATTAGCTATCAATAATTACTCCTCTAATTTTCTTAATCTTTTCCTCCAATTTCCCTTCTGTTTGTCTTTCTGTTCTATCTTGTTGAGGAGGAATTTCCTCAACTTTGCCTTCAAACCCTTCTTCTATTGAAATTGTTATTTCTACTCATTGTTTTAATTTTCAAGAGGTTTTGCTTTTGTGTTCTGAATATTTCTTGTTGTAAGTATCCTGTTTCATAAATAAAATACCTTCTCATTTCTTTCTGAGGTTATTATTGTTGTTACTGTTGTTGTTTTTGTTTTCTGTTCCTACCATTGTCTGTGTTCGCTAAGTCCCCTTTTTCCATTTGTTATTTTGATCTTTGCCTTTTGTAAAGAATATATTCCCCAAAAGTCTGATGATTCTTGGTTCTATCTTCATAGTTAAGAGTGAGGCAATAAAAAGCTGATCATAAGCTCTTTATACATCAACAGTACTCATCAACCAGTGGGCTTACAAGTGGGGTAAACAGACTGGGACATGGCTATGAAACAGGGGTGCTGCAAATTTCAAAATGTACATAATTTTTATATTAGAATGGAAATTTCAGGGAGGAATTGTCCAGTCTTCTGCCTAATAAAATATAAGCCTTAATGCTAGTGTTCTGAGAGCGAAATAGGAGGAGGATACCTGGGAGGACAAGAGGGAGCTCCACTTTGGACCCAATCTCTGAAGTGCCTAGTACCTACCCTTCCAAGGTTCTGTAGTACAAACTGGCTTTTTCTTACAGGGCTCTCCCATGATGGAAGGTAGGGCTCAGTTGTTCCACTCTGCTAAATTGGTTACCATTTGTCTGATGGTAACTTTTTCTTTTTCCAAATTTTGTTGCTACTCTCATTCACTATTTCTACTTTTCTATTTTCTTTGCCTTTTGGAGTTTATATATTTTATGTCTTTATTCTCATTTTAGTAGGGTTGTTAGAAAGGAAAAGAATTAACTGCTTCTTCAGCCTGTCATGTTTAACTAGTTTATAAATGTATTTACATATTTTGGAACAAATTACCAAAACGACCTCATTTTGTACCAATTTATACTCTCCTCCAATAGTCGCCACTGAATATTATTACTTTTCATATCTTTCCTAATTTAAGAGATGAAAAAATGGTACTTTCTGAGTGAAATAAACAATTCTTAGATCATTAATGAACACCGACATGTTTTTTATCAGTTTATTAGCCATTTTTATATTTCCAATTTTGAGGCGTGTGTGTAAGTTTTTTGTGTAAGTTCATTGGGTGTTCAATTTTTTCCTTCTCTCTCTGTAAAAGTTCTCTATGTATAAGCATATAAATTCTGTAAGAAAAATATTTTTCCACTTAAGTATCTGCCTTTTCATTTCAATGTAAAGAAATTTTACATTTTTGCAAAGTCAAATATATCAATTTTCCTTTGTAGTTTTTGCTACAATTTTCATGCTTAGAAATCCTTACCCATAAATATTTGCCAGCACACTTTTCTAATGTTTTGCTATTTTTATTTTTCACATTTAGTTATAATCCAATTGGAATTTACTTTTTCCATGTATTATGAAGCAAGAAACTAGTATTCCTCCCCCTTTAATAGTTAATCCATTGTCTCAGCATCATTTATTGAATAATCCTTTAGTTTCCCATTGATCTCTGATGCATCTTTATCATTTATATAAACCATATACATATTAGGGTTTCTAGGTTCTCTAGGTAATCTACCTATTCTGCTCATATATGTTCTGCTCATAGATCTGCCTACATTTTTGTATCAGCGTCACCTTCCATACCTAAATAGTACTGGTTTGAATATTTTAATATCTGCCAAGGATAGCTAAAATCAATTCTTGATGCAAAGTGAAATAAATAAAAAGACATGCCTGACTAGATGAGACTAAAGTGTTATGATAACAACAGCTAAATTATAAATACATTCATTTATTACTGACCTTTTCATTTTTTATATAATTCTAAAATATTTCACTTCAAAGAAAGTTTAAATAACATCTATGTTTGAAACTAATTACATTAATAACTACATACATATTTTCTCTTTTTAAAAGACTTTTGCGTCTGATTATTTTTTAAGTCACTGTCATTTTATAATTCAATAAACACTACTACATGGTGCTAATCAACTTTTAACGTTTACAAATTAAAGTGAAATGAACCTACTAATTGTAAAAAAAGAAAAATGTTACCTGAATGATCTGCAAGTGATTCTTTTTACAAAAAAGAAAAACATACCAGTTTTCCAAAAATATACCAAATTATATTCACAAGTTTCAAATCTTAATTCAAAATTCAAGCTCTTTTTTTTAAAGTACTTTAATTTTAAAATTTATATCTGTGAAGTAAATGTAAAGTTTACTTACATGGAAAAATCATCCACTCTCTATTTCTCTCAATAAGACAAACTAGTTCTATAGAACTAGTTCTAGTTCTAGTTCTATAGAACTAGTTTACCTCCCTATCTGTTTACCTCCCTTCCTAGTAAACAGATCTAGAGAAAAAATAATTACCTTTAAAGGTAAACTATTAACATAAGCATGCAAAGTTAATCAAACTACTTTCTTTGTATGTATTTTTCTGCTATTTCTGCATAATATTCTAAGTCCTAAGAACTTAATAAATCTTTAAAGGATTAGTTGTACTTTCATATATAGTAATGTCCCTTATATCAATAATTGCAATTTATATTTCTCATGATTTATACATTTAAACTTTGCTACAGGACCACTAGATTGCCTAAATAGTTATATAATGGATGCTACAATTTGCATACCTTTTCAGAAATGTTTAATAAATTCTACCATTGTTGGCTATGAAAGGAGTCTGAGTACCATCATCAGGTTTGTCAATAAGCTCTTGGTGACCTTCTTTAGAGATCCCTTAACTATCTTTGCTTCTCAATCAGTGTATGTCAAAAAGCCTAAATTCAACAATCAACAGTCATCATACTTATCCAGTGTCTACTTTGCATTAAACACTCCATTTAATTAACTGTTAAACAAAAATACTAATAAAATTAACCAACATTTGGGAAGGATTCTATCACCTGACTTACTAGAATGAAATAGAAGGAAATATGGAGGGAAAGGAGAAGAAAGAAAAATGAGAGTCAGAAGTCAGAAGGGAGGAATGATAGCAAATGATGAGCTGGTCTCTCCCATTACCTACTTTGTTCTGTTCCTCTAATTTTGCCAGAGCTATGTAACCATGTATGGAGAGATGATGTGTCAAGTATTAACACATGTGCTTGCACACCAGCCATCTCAATGGTTACCAGAATAGATGCCAATCTAAAACCATATGATGTAACAATATATCTCAGTGGAGGAAGACTGAATCTCCTAGTCCCATAAAGCCATGTCAACTATACCCTATTACTTGAGCTGTGATTCAATCATCCCAGGAAGAAGCAGAAGAGGGAGAAAACCCTGGGTGTGAGTGACTTTATCTAAAAGTGACTACATTAAATTTTCTGCTCTCAGGAGGGAAAGGAAAGAAGGTTAGTTGATAAGAAAATAAATCCAATTTTAACAAAATAAAAAAACACATGCATTTGCTCTATTGCATTGTGGCTCCTGAAAATCATACACACAGTGTCAAGTATGCTGAGGGGCATTTACATTGTTTCCAGTTTGTTGTGCCCACAGTAAAGCTGCTTTAAATATCACAGTACTGAGATATTTACATATTAGTACTTTTATTTATATATTAGAATCATGGGCTGGATTCTCATGAGTGGAACCACTGTGTCAAAGAGTGCATAGATAGACACTCTTCTACTTATGATGGGGTCCCTATTAACCCATTGTAAATTGAAAATATCATAAGTCAAAAATGCATTTAATACATCTAACCTATCAAACATCATAGCTTTGCCTAGTATACCTTAAATGTGCTCAGAACATTTATGTTAGCCTACAGTTGGGCAAAATCATCTAACACAAAGACTATTTTATAATAAAGTGTGGAATATCTCATGTAATTTATTGAATACTGTCCATTACATCAAAATTGCTACCGTTTCACACCATAGTAAAGTTGAAAAATTTTAAGTCAAACCATTATAAGTCAGGGAGCATCTGTATATTAAATGTGAAGAGATGTTGCCAGTTGGCCTTCTAAAAAGGTAGGAATAATTCATGTATCTGCCAACAATTACACAAGCATTTTTATCCTAGCATCTCTGCCAGAAATGGGTGGTTTTAATTTTTCAAATATATTTATTGAGATAAAATTACATACCACAAAACTCACCCTTTTAAAGTGTATAATTCAACGGTTTTAGAATATTCACAGAACTATGCAATGATTACCACTAAGTTTAGAACATTTTCATCACTTCAAAAAAAGAAAACCTGTACTATCAGCAGTCAGTCCCCACAATCCTACCTCATCCCAGACCTCGATAACCATTAATCTATTTTCTAGATTTGGCTATTCTGGACATTTCATATAAATGGAACCACACAATATGTGGTTTTTTGTGGTTGGCTTTTTTCAGTTAACATAATGGTTTCAACGTTCATGCATATTGTAGCATGTATCTGTACTTCATTCCCTTTTGTTGCTGAATAATATTCTGCTATACGGATATACTAATACTATATTTTCCTAATCTATTTACCAGTTGATGGACATTTGGGTTGTTTCCACTTTTTGGCCATTAAAAATAATGCTGCAATGAACATTCATGTACAAGTTTTTGTGTAGATGCATGTTTTTATTTCTCCTGGGTATATACCTAGGTTAGAATACTGGGTTATATGGTAACTTTTTTAAGCTTTTGAGAAATTGCCAAACTGTTTTTCAAAGTATGATATTATGTCAGTTTGATGAGCATTAAATAATATCATTGAATTTGTAATGTGCACTTCCTTACTGAGTTTGAGGCTTTTTTCTTTCATTCACTGGCCATTTCAGTTTGTTTTTTTCTAAATTGCTTTTCATCTCTTTTGTATTTTTTTCTACTGAGTTATTTTGTTTGCCTTTTATAAACTTCAAAGAGTTCCTTGTACATTATATTATACATATTAGCCAATTTACTGTTATCTTCTTTGTAAATATATTTGTCTTGATTCTAAGATTTGTCTTTTAACTTTGTGGTACCTTGTGTCATATAAAATATTCCATTTTTATGGAACTAAATATATCTTTGGGGTTTTAGTGTTCATTAAAGTTCTTCCCTACTTTCAGATTATACATGCCTACATGTTGTTCTAAGATTTTTAGCTACTTATTTATTTTACATTAAATCTTTAACCTATACAAAATTTATTTTGTTCATAACATGAAATAGAGATTTAACTGCTTTCCTACTGAAATAAAATCTTTATCATATATTAAATTATCAAATATAATAAAAAAATTTTTGAGATTCTCCAAGATTCTAATGCCTTTTGAGCTACAGGTCAGGACTACCTATTGCTTGTAAAATCAATCCAATAGGACTTACTTGGCATTTTAAAAAATACAAAACAGGATTGAAAAAGAAAATAAAGTATATCATGTAATAAGGGTAAATGAGTCTTGAAAACTTCTATTTCTGTCTTATAATACACACACATATTCATCAAGGATCTTATGTATGCAAAAGGTGTATGTCTTATTGTGAATTAGAATCCAGTAAATTTGAAATCTACTCCTACATTGTGTTTCATTGATCCATTCGTCTACTCTTCTGTCCACACCATATTCACCTGATTATAGTTGCTTTAGGCTAATGTTCTGATATCCAGTAAAGCAAGTACTTTTCTTACATACTTTCTTTGGTTATTCTTGGATACTTGCTCTTCCATATAAATCATATAGTTATTTTTTCCTAACATTAAAAAAAACTTGTTTCCATTGTAATTAGAATTGCTAATTTGGGAGAAATTATACTTTTATCATATTGCTTCTCCCTGTCCACCATCAAGTAACTTGGTATGTCTTTCTGTTTCTGAAACATGATACATTTGCATGATTCTTATTATATTGGTCCTGTGGTTTCTTTGTTAAATTTAATTGTAATTTTTTTATAGTTCTTTTCATTTTTGGACAGAAAATTTTTCCCATTACCATTTCTGTGTGTTTATTGCAAATATAGAGAAGATATCAATTTTATTTAGCTTATGTTTGGCTATCTCGCCAGATTCTCTTATTAATTTTATTGTTCATAACTTGAGTCTCCTGCTCAGATGTGCAATCATGTTTGCTAGGACTGCTAGAAAAATGGTAAATAATTTGACTGTACAAAATGGCAAAAGTGAGTATCCTAACTAGCTCCTGATTATAAAAAGCAGTTTAAATATCATACACAGGAAATAAGTTACTCAAATGACTGGGCCTCATTCCTCTCTCTTATATTTCTCAAGTTTCTCCTCATATTTTGGCCTCTGCCCCTTCTCCCTCTCCAAAAGCCTCCATCTCTCCTGCAGCTTCTAAACTGTACTACCAGTGAGAGTCTCTGGCTTCCGATGACTGGAAGGTAGGGATGAGAGATGGTCCTGTGTTTCAAGATACCATTAAAAATACATATGTACCCATTCAGATATATGCACACAATGTACAAGGCAAGATGATGAAAGAAATATTAAGAAATCAACAATGTCCAGAAAGATAATCAAATAGGATATATAAAACATGTAAATAAATAACTTTATTTTAAATAAAAATGACACATGCTCCAAAAGAGGTATAGGTAAACTATAATGCAAGAATACTTTTCATAAAAATAATTACAGGTGGAGGTTAGCTATTAATATATACTACACTAATGCTATAATTTAGATACATTATAGATCAAAAGATTTTATGGAATTGGCTGAACCTAATTATTACATGCATTACTATTCTCTTAGGGAAAAAGTTGATTTCAAATAATTTACTTATCTGAACTTCTGGCAACATAACTCATATGTTTAGAGACCACTTGGACAGGCCAAGGGTAACAGTCCCTAAGTTGTAGTACTATCAAAAAAGGGAAAGAAAAGGAATAGATGAAGAGCCTAATATTAACAATGACCTTTCCTGACTACTCTTTAATTGAAAACAATTAATTTCAATAAAAATGAAAATAAAATAAATTACTATCATACAAAATTTCTTAAAGATAGAAATTTAGTAAAATCAGGTACTACTGAATTTTAATATAATGTTTACAGCTCAGAATTGAAATTAATACAGGTTTTTATAGTGTCAAAAAAATCACAGTCTAAAATTTTCACCAGGGTCAAAAATTTTCATCTTTGAATTCATACAGTGTATAATACCAAAACACAGATGTTACATAAACTAGGTAGTTTATTGGTTCATTCATGCTATAAAAATATTACTGACATTTCATCTGGTCAGCCATCTTATAGGTTAATTCTTGTTTCCTCTTGCTGATTTTATTCTAGGTGAACTGTTCTGGGCAGATTCTATTTACCTATTCTGAGCAAACCACAAACTGTTTCATTGCTCACTCTTACTGTTAAGAACATATTGACTTGCTGCCTGCTCTGCTGTTTAATTCATTTATGCTGAGAGTCAGGCATGAAGACAGAATTTTAAATGTGACATTTGCAGACTGTTAGGTCATTTAAGCTCTGACAACACTAGGGAATTCCTAGGACCTGATTACCAAGCACAGATGAGCTTCCCAAAGGAGCAAATTTCTGACCATTTTTTGTAGTTTCTCACAGAATTTTAATAAATTTTAATGTCAATGAAAAAATATATATAGCTAACATTTTAAAGTAAAAGCCTCTGTTTCTTTTAGTAAAGCTCAAACTGGCACTTCTAATCAACATATATGAGCTAAATAAAAATTCTTTTGATTGAAAAAGACATATGAAAAGACTCACAATAACAATTAACATTCATAACAATTCTGAGGAACTCTGACATTTAAGGGCTTTTAAATTTTCCTATAATCTGTAAGGTCCTGAAAAATCTGTTTGGTCTAAAGGCTATAACTCTAGTCAACAGATCATTTAAAATTATTAGATTCTGGCCCAGCAGGGCAGAGGTTATATGCTATCAAAATTACAGTACAAAGTCTAAGCTTAAATACTTATAACGCTGTCTTCTCTAAGATTGCAGTTATGCAGAAGGGCTGCTAGAGTCATTATAATTGGAAATGAACCAATTGCCCATATGACATGTAGAATTATACTTTATAAGAGCTGATAATAGGGTGAGGTGGAGGATGCAGGACAAGATTTTCTCTTTTTAGCTAATCCAAAAAAATTACACCATATGATATTTTTTCAGCTCTTTTTTCTTGTCACTTGTAACAAGTACTATATACAATGGTTCAAAATGAAAGTTTTCTGAAATTAAGTTTTGTTGTTAATGCACAAAAGATAATTCTGATTTTACCCTGTATTTTACATAAGGAAGATTTCTAGTGTTACAAAGCAAGTAGCCTTTTAATATTGTGCTTTGAATGAGACTTTCAACTATAATAGGTGTAGTCTAAATAGGGACAGACTGCCTGGAATGCCTTTCAGCTATAGCACATTGATTCTGAAAAACCTAACAAAAGCAATTACTTTTCAGAGATTAAAAATCTTGTTTCTTTCAAAAGAATAAAATGGAAAACAAACCTGGTGTATTATCTGAGCTACAGGAAGTTGTTCAGCATATTTCAGAGGTTCCATTAGTTCCTCATCCATGTGATCTTCCTTATAGCTGGAAAAAAGAATTAAAAAACACAGAGATAAGGCAAATACTATTTTTAAATATGAGAAATATTTAAATATTACATATATTAAAATATATATTTTGTGTAAGTTTTTGAAATAATCAGTATTTATCAATAATCTTTGAAAAACTACCTAATGAAAAATTTTAAATGACATGACTATATTTTCATATTGCATTAAATTACTATGTAATAAGGTTAGCTAACATCACCCAATGTTCTCAGATCCTATCTTTCTCTGAGACTTAAAATGTCTCAGAACTCTCTGTTCATAGAGGGTGCTTTCTATCATAGCATTTAAAGGTCTTCAAATGGCTCCAATCACACCAAGCCTCATCACTAGCAACCCTTTCTCTATGTAACAGTCTATTGTTTCAGCCACATCCAAATACTGGCCACCCCCTAGGAGGCCTTGCACCTCTGGGACTCTCTTATGCTCCTCATGCTATTATATCTGTTTGGACCAACCACCAAGTCTCTTCTTTGTTTATTCTTCTTTTAAATATATTAATTTGTTTATATGCATCTATGTATATACTTTTTTTATATCCTTGAAGATAAAAACCATGTCTTATTCTTCTTTGTATATCTATAAAATAATATTTATATATAATAAAGACTCAAATGTTTGTTGAGTGAATATAGGAATAAAATGAAATAAAAATTCAGAGAAGTTATTTTATCTGGAAAATATTTTTTAATATTTACATTTACAATGAGATGCAAAGTTGACATAATACATACCTAATACAAAATAAAATAGTAACTGCAGAAAAAAGAATTAAAAATACAATCTTCTCAAATTAAGAAAATTGGATAAAATGTTTTTTTAAAATTATTGACCCTTTCAGAAATAGCAAATAAACATTAGATTTCAAGATAATAAGACTTGAAGATATTTAAACTTCCTTTTTCCTTTTTTCTGTAAATTATACATCATTTTATCAACTTAAAAATTAAAATTTAAAAACCTAAACTTTGAATTATCTTGAAAAATAAATGAAAAAAGATTGGTCTAAGTCGCTAGCTTTGCAGTTATGCAATCTGATGAGAACTTTGGAATCTTTTTCCAAGAGAAAGATGGATGTACAAATGAAGATAAAATTTTGCATATGATTTAAGAACATCAAGAATATCTTATCTAGGTAAAAGTTTATAGATACCTTGCAGAATTAGCATAAAAATAGTTAATCTGGGAGAATTTTGAAGATTCTCACTAATGATAAAAAAAAATGTTTCAAAATACTGTGTTTCATAAAGACAGACAGTACAATGGTAGTTGCCAGGGTTGCAGGGAGGGAACAATGGAGAGTTATTGTTTAATAGGTAAAGTTTCAGTTCACAAGATAAAAAAAGTTCTGGAAATGGATGGGGGTGATAGTTACATGGTAATGTAAATATTTAATGTCACTGAACTGTGACATACTTAAAAATAGTTAGAATGGTAAACTTCATGTTGTGTATTTGTTATGGGCTGAACTGAGTACCCCCACATAATCCTCAAAATTCACATTTTGAAACTCTTAACCCCTAGTACCTCAGAATAGGATTATATTTGTAGATAGGGTCTTTAAAATGGTAATTAGGTTAAATGAGATCATTAGATTTGGCCCTAGTCAAATATGACTAGTAGCCTTATAAGAAAAGATTAGGACACAGAGACAAAGTAAAGACCACATGGAGACATCGGAGGAAGATAGCCACCTACAAGTCAAGGAGAGAGGCCTTAGAAGAAATCAATCCTGCAAACATCTTCTAGCCTCCAGACTGTGAGGAATACATTTCTGCTGTTTAAGCCACCCTGTCTCTGGTACTTTGGAATGGCAGCCCTAGAAAACTAATACAGTATATTTTTACTTCAATTAAAAATAAACTAAAATAAATATTCATTGACCAAAAAAACCCACATTGCTTTAAAATATTTTACAATGTATATTTAAAATGTTGATCTACGTTATATATAAAAATCACATATACAGCAAAATGAAAAAATAGACAATTGAACATCAAATTTTAGAACTTTGGTGTTTTCACTTTCAAGAAAGTGAAAAAACAATCTACATAATGGGAGAAATATTTTCAAATCATATAACTGAAAAGGGACTTATATCAAAAGTATATAAATATTATAACTCAATAATAAAAAGAAAGATAACTGAATTAATAGTTTTTCCTCCAGGAAAAATTCTTAAATGAAAGGACCTTCTGAAAGGATATTCTTAAGTGAAAGTAACATATTTTTATTTCTTCTTTACTGTGGTCTGCAGTGGGGAGAATATAGTGACTATTCATGCAATTTGGTGCCACTGCCTTTATTGCTGTTAAGGCACCAGCAGTTTCAATAAATATCTGCTGGAAAAAGCAAAGATTAGATCATTGACAGTAATTCTAAGAGTATACAGAAATATGAAAAAGTCACTCTTAGTTGGTTATTCCAAAAAATCTAAAGTAATGTTGTATAAGATGGAATACATTTTACTCACAAGAATGTCTCTTGGTCAATATAAAAGATATATTTCTTTATGTATGCAAAAATATTCGAAATTTGGCAATTTGTTCTGAGTAACTTTTTAAAATGCCAAGTAGTTGTTATGAAAAATTCCAAATACAGTTCTAAATTTTTTATATTATTTTTTTGCTGGCCTATCTGAAAGTAAGTTGCAGATATCATGACAGTTCATGTCTAAATATTTCAGCATTTATCAACAAAGGGTATGTTTGAAAATTTTCTTAACTGTAGCATTTTTTCAAAGTCACTCGAAACGCAACTCATAAGTAATCTTGGGTATCACTATGGACATAAAAGTTTTTTCCTTATTCAATGTTTCACAATCAGTTAAAATGATTACTCATTTTTAATTTCTTAAAAATGTTTGTCCATTGTTTTCTTGCTTTATGTTGCTATCAAGAAGTGTGGTGCCAAGTTGATTTTCTTTCCATTTTAATTATTTTCATTTTAAATATATTCTTCATTTTAAAATTACTTATTAATTTTTGGCATGGAGGTTCAAAGGCCTTTTTTCCCCTTTTATTTTAAGGTCTAACACCCTAACATATCTTCAGAGTTGGTTGTTCTAGATCAATTGTCCCAGGTACACAGGAGACAGGAGTCTTTTCAATATGGAAATTCAAATCTCATTTTATTTCAAAAAAGGTTTTTAATTCTAATTTAAAATATTATATCTATTAATTTTCTGCTTGTTTCTTAATTCTAGGTGTTGAACTAAGTATGGAGGATCTTCTCTATCACTTTCTTTTTATGTCTCTTATTTCAGTTTCATTTTCTTGACTCTTTCATTTCTATTCTTTATGTCTCTTACTGAATTTCTGGAATATCTATCTTGGGAATCTTGTAATTCACTTTTCATTTCTGAGATGAGTTTTGTGCTTTTTCATCATTTTCTTTTAAGAGTTCAGTCAGTTGCTGTTTCACATTTCTTCCCGTTGTTTTTCTATTTCAACTGTGAGTTTTTGCATGTTTGACTCATGGTGTCCTTTCATAATGCAATTGCTTGTTTAGTATAGGTTATTCATGTTCTAGTATTACATTTCAGACTTTCTCTGTTTTGCAGTTTTCTTTTATTCCTTTCCTTTTATTTTTGCTTCCATTCTTTGTGTGTATTTGTATAATTTACTGAGAAGGTTTAATTTTAATTTTCTGTTTTATACCTATAGTAACTTTGTACAGATGCTGGCTTCTTTCTCTGTTGAGAATTATCTGCATTGGGTTTTTCAGGATCAGCAACAGCAAGTTATCTTGTGATGGAGGGAGAAAGACAAGTTGGCTTATTAGGTTTCTCAGTTCAAGAGCACCCTCTTCTGTGGCTACTCTGAAGTGTAGTTTCTTTAATAAATGGTACTTTTTGTGGCAGTAGGGGGACAGAATTTGTCTTTAAAAAAAAATGCTATCTTGCTTCCATAGTGCCCTTATCTTCAGCTGCTTTCTTCTTTGCTTTCACTACCAAGACTCCATGGGACACCTCATCCTCACCCCATCTCTTGCATTCTGTATCCCAGAATTAGTACTTTCCCAAGACTGTCACCTAAGGTCACCCATACCTTTCTAAGCCCCATCTTTCAAATCATCAATAGGCAGAGCTCTGATCAATCATAGTCCATGCTTATAGCATAATTCAGACAGAAAGAACTATAAATGTTAATTTCAATTTACATGTGGCAGCCATTCTAAGGTAACCTAGAATTTTTCTCTTAAAAAATAATAAAAATCTCTTTCTTAAAGTCATCCTAGTAATCCTTTTATTTAACATTTTGAGTCCTTTCAGGGACCCTCCTAAAAGAATACATTTTTTTCCATTATCTCTTTCCAAGGTCCTTAATTAAGAAGATCTATTTAAATAATTTAATTAGAGAGTAATTTCTGCATGGAAAAATCCGTGTATTCCTTAATTTACTGTACAATTTTTTAACAGAGCTTTTTGTAGAAAACAATAAATGGAATTTGCTTACTCTATGAAAGGATTTTGAATCTAATATAGTAACAGTACCATCGCAAATGAAAAGGCAATTAAAATACTGTCCAAATCCTCTTCATAAATAAAATACTGCTGGCAAATTATGAAGCATATGACTTTAGTCTTTACAATCCCCTGTGTTTTCTGTGTCCTTTTTCTCTTTTACAGATGTCCAGTACCTCAAAAATCTTTTTCCTCTGTGCTATCCAAGCCATCCTGAAGTAACACTATACAATTATTTACTGTGCTTATACATAAGGTTATCTCTGACTCCAATAAAGTTTTTATTCTATAATGCCATATTGAGATCAGATTATTTGTGTATAAAATAATATAGTTTGCTGTGGGCTGAAGGCCAAAGTTTGTCTCCAAACACTAGATAACCATCCCCCTAGAAAAGAACAGGAAAGCAGAGACATTATGCTATGCTAGATACAAACTAAACATTAAGAATATCAATAAATAATTCAAGACACATCATCTAGAGTAATCTGAAATCATAAGGAAGAAATTCCCTAAACATACTAAAAACAAGAAGGTAGCTCAACAGTTAGTATAACCTCTTGAACATGATAGTATAAAAGAATTACTTGAAACTAAAAGGATATATAATAGAGGAATCAAATTAATTTCTTATTACAACCTTTGAAAAAAAGGTTAAGTTTTTCCTTAACTGTATTTTTAAAAATTTTCAAGTAGTCATGCAACTGATAACACATGTTGTGCAAGATATAACGACAAACCTGAAAATTTAAAGATGCTCTAAGAGAGAAAAGAACTCAAGTTTATTGGTCAATAGGGACAAACACAAAATGTTATTACAAATCCAGAAAGGTCTCAAGAGTCACTAAAGATTATTTTTGTGAAGACAAGCTATATAGCAATGAGGAAACAAGCTAATGCATCATCTCCCTTGAAATGAGATCCCCCTCCGAAACTCCCTGCATCAGTGTTCTTCTATTATAATTAAAAAACTTGTGAGAGAAGATATGAAACCATAAATTGGTTATAACCTACTTTAATGAAGCACATGGAAGATAGTGAACCAGGAGAAAGAGATGTAATATGAGGTAGAGAATAGAAAGTTACCTCTCAAGAGAACTAAGGTTATACTAATTTATGACCCAACTGTTGAAATATATCTTATTTATTGTCAGTTTGCAATGTAGTATAAAAAATGCACATACCAGTTAAAAAAAAATACTTCCCAAGTAACTCAGTAAAGCTGATGTAATAGAATCACAGAAAAGCAGACTCTAGTCCTCACTGAGACTACTCTTGTTTGGTAGAAGCTGTAGTCATACAACCAGCTAACTTCAATGCATAAGGAAGCTACATTTGTACAGCCAAGACAATTCTAAAATAGTATGTGTTGGGGGAGGAGGGACGTCAGAGCCTCTCTTTGGGGGCATTATAATATGCTGCACGTTTATTTACCTATTATGAACCAATATCACATTATTTCAATCACTAGAGGTTTAACATAGAAAGTCCTGGTGTCAGAGTAAATGCCTCTCCGCCAACACTGCCCACACTCCCTAGTCATCTAAATGGCTTCAGCTATTTTTGTTCCTTTACTAGTCCACATGAATTTGATAACTAGCTCCTGGAAGGGCAGAATACGATGATGGATAAGACAGCATTTCTAGAGTCAGACAGCTAGCACTTCCACTTATTAGTTGTGTGACAAGATACAAAACTCTCTGCATCTGTAGTCATATATAAAATGACTACATACTTCACAGCTGTTTTGAGGATTAAATGAGCTAATATAACAAATTCAAAGTGCTTGGAATAGTGCTGGGCATTTATTAAATGGAAATTTAAGAGAAACTGGATTATATTTATTTAAAGATAATCTGAATGAAGTTATATGATAATAATTTATTTTTCTCATCTCTGAACATGGTATACCTCTCCATTCATTTTGGTGTCCTTTATGATCTATAATTAATTTTATAGTTGTCTTCATAAAGAAGATGAACATCTTTTAAGATGTACACTCAGGTGGCTTATAGCTTTTTGTTGCAACTACTTTTGATATTTAATATTTTCATTATCACTCAGTTCCAAGTGTTCTTAAATTTCCATTGATTTTTTATATTATTCTAAGAATTATTCAAAGTATGTTTTTAAATTTCCAAACAATACGTGTTTTAAACAATTCTTTTTTGCTACTGATCATAATAATTACATTGTGATTAGAAAAAAATATTCCTTAAGATTCCAGCATTTTACAGTTGTTAAGACTTGTTTTTTCAGCCTAGTGTGGGTCAATATTTGTAAATATTACATTGGTCTTAAAGAGAATGTTTATTCTCTAATTGTTAAATCTACCAGGTTGAGTTTGTTGATTATGTTGCTCATACCTTCAATTTAAAAACTTTTGGGTGATCTTTTAATGTGATATTGAAATCTTCCATTACAATGGTGAATTTTTTTTTTTTAAGTGACAGGGTCTCACTGTGTTGCTGAGGCTGGAATGCAGTAACACAATCATAGCTCACTTCAACTTTGAACTCCTGGGCTTAAGCTATCCCCCCACCTCAGCCTCCTGAGTAGCTGGGACTACAGATCCGTGCCACCATACCTGGCTAATTTTTGGTTTTAATAGTTTTGTAGAGACAGGGTCTGGCTATATTGCCAAGACCGGTCTGAAACTCCTGGCCTCAAGCAATCCTCTCACCCCAGCCTCCCAAAGTGCTGGGATTACAGATGTGAGCCACCGCGCCCAGCTTAGTGAATTTATCCACCTCTTTTTTAAGTGTGTAAATTTTTGTTTTAAATATTTTGTGGGTATATTACTATGTAACTAAAAGTTTAACATGCTTTTCTCTTCCTGATGAGATAAACCTTTACCATTAATTTCCCTGTTCATGCTTGATAGTATTCTTTCCTTTAGTCTATTTTGTCTAATATTAATATAACTACATAAGCTTTCTTTTGGTTAGTAGTTGCCTTTTACTTTCAGCTATTTAATATCATTGTTTTTTTGTCTGTAGTTATATTTCTCTTTATCCTAATATGATGACCTCTATTTTAAACTGTTCACATTAGTTTATTTAAATTTATTGTGATAAATAACATAATTATAATTATTTCTGCCTTCTCATTTTGTAATTTCTATTTGTCTTGCTTTTTCTATATTTCATCTTTACTCCTTTACTGCCTTCGCATTGATTTTTTCATTCCATTTTTTTCTCTTGTACTGTTTCTGATCTTATGTCCTCTATTTCTATTCATTTATTGGTCATTCTCAAAATGTAAACAGCGCACTTATCTGTAAAGCTATTAAAATTTACAACCCTTTTCCTAAAACAAAATGAAAGCTTCAGAATCCTTTAAAAGCAATCACTTCCTCTTCAATTAATTACATAACATTGTTATTAAATACATTAATACTTTCATTTATCTTACCTCTCCAAATAATTATCACCATTGTCATCATCATAATTACAAAATATACTCAGTTTTTGCTTAAATTTCTTCACAATTTACCAATTTATTAGCCCAGCATTCTTACTTGCATTCAGACCTCCCTTCTGGTTCATTTTTCTTCTTCAAGAAGTACGACCCTTTAGATGTTATTTAATTAAACGTGTATTGATACAGGCCGGGCGTGGTGGCTCACGCCTATAATCCTAGCACTCTGGGAGGCCAAGGAGAGAGGATCGTTTGAGCTCCGGAGTTCAAGACCAGCCTGAGCAAGAATAAGACCCCGTCTCTACTAAAAATAGAAAGAAATGAGCTGGACAACTAAAAATATATAGAAAAAATTAGCTGGGCATGGTGGTGCATGCCTGCAGTCCCAGCTACTCAGGAGGCTGAGGCAGAAGGATTGCTTGAGCTTGGGAGTTTGAGGTTGCCATGAGCTAGGCTGACACCACGGCACTCTAGCCAGAGTGAGATTCTGTCTCAAAAAAAAAAAATTAAAGGTGTATTGATACAAAACACTCTCAGCTTTCGGATGTTTAAAAATGTCTCTTTCTTTGTTCATTCTTTTAATTTAATTTAACTTTTATTTATTTATTTAGAGACAGGGTCTTGCTCTATTGTTCATTCTTTAATGGTAGTTTAGCTAGGAAATAAATTCTAAGCTGATAGTTATTTTCTCTCAGTATGTTATTGATATTACTCTAGGATCTTTTTGTTTCTACTGTTGCTATTAAGATGTTTGCTGTCAACACAGTTGTTATCCTGTTGGTAGATAGTATTTTTCTCTTTGGCTGATTTTTAAATCTCTTCTTTGTTTTGGGGGTTCTTAATGTCAGCATGAAGTGTAAACTCTGTGTTTATTGTGCTTTGGATTTGTTGAACTACCTTCAAAATGCAAAAGTATAATCCACTATCTCTTTGAATACCTTTTGCTCATTCTATATTTTCTTCTCCCTGGAACTCTAATCAGACATAGTCAACAGTTTTTAATATTACCTTCATGCCTCATAGCCTGTCTTACCTACTTTCCATCTCTTTGTCTATATTTCACATTGGGGTATCTCTTCAGATCATCTTCCATCTTCCTAATCCTCTTTTCAATTGTGCCTGTTCTGACAAAAATAGCTAAAATCTTTTACTCTTTCCTGTATCTATCCATACTTTTTGTGACGTGACTTTGTAGCTCTTTCCAACAAAAGCTATAATCTATTTCTCTAGCCCTCAAATTTGGGTTGGCTTTGTTTTCCCTCTGTAAAACAGGATACAACAACTATAACAGTGCTCAAGTTCCAAATCAAGACCACAAGAGGTCCTGCCAACTTTTGGGACCCTTACCTCTGCCATATGAACTTGCCCAAGATAATTTCCTAGAGGATAAGGGACCACATGGGAGCTGATTCAACATCAAAATCCCCATAAATATGAGGTAGTCTAGCGAAGATCAGAAGCCATACACTCACCCAAGAGATGACCATAAATTCTGAGAAGGCCCAACATAAACTAGAAGAACCATGTAGCTGAGCCCACCCTAAATTGTTGATTCTCAAAATCATAAGCTAAATATATGGTAATTATTTAAAGACATTAAGTTTTGGAATGGCTTGTTATGCATCAATAGCTAGATAATTCATCTACTATTTAATCTATTCATTAAATTTTTTTGAATAATTGTTTTTCAAATATAGAAGTTCTATTTTAGTCTATTTCAAATATGCCTCATCATTTTTTTAATCATCTTGTAATCACTCTGCATGTCTTCATTTCTTTTATTTTTTAAAACAATTTTGTTTTGTTTTGTTTTTATTTTTATTTTTTATTTCAGCATATTATAGGGGAAATGGTCATTTCATGTTTTATATCTGATAATTCAAATATCTAATGTTTTTACAGGTATAATTCTCTTCATTCTTCTATATTGTAGTAGGTGAAATTCTGAGATGGCCAGCAAGAGTCTCATCCCCTGGTGTCTGTGCCCTGTATAATCCACTTTCCTTGGGCATACATAGGGCTGTGAATATATGATGGCTTTCACTTCTATGATAAGGTTATGTTATTCGACAAAAGTAAAGGAATTTTGCAAATTTAATTAAGGTCCCAAGATAGTTCACATGAGTTAATCAGAAGGAGACTATCTTGAGTGGGCTTGATCTAATCAGATAAGCCATTAAAAGGGATCATGACCTTCCTAAAGGCAGAGAGATTCAAAGTTTGAGAGATTCTACTGCTGGCTTTGAAGAAGCAAATAAACATACTGAGAACTGCCTGTGGAGGGGCCCGGTGGGAAGGACCTATGGCAGCCTATAGGAGCTAAGAATGGTTCTTGGCTGACACATGGAATAAAATGGGGATATCAACCCTTCATGTGCAAGGAACTGAATTTTGTCAATAACAAGTGAGCTTGGCAAGAGGACCCCAAGCCTCAGATTGCCTGACATTCTTTTTTCATTCAACTCCAGGCAAAGGAAAAAGCTAATCCATACCCAGCCTTCTGACCTACAAACCCTGTGAGATAATAAATGGTTGTTGTTTTATGCTGCTAAGTTTGTGGCAGTTTGTTATAACAGCAGAAGAAAACAAATACTCTCACTGGTAGCTTATTTGCAAACTTATTTGCAATTGAAGAACATTAGCACATCTTTGACTGACTTTAACCTGAGAGAAGTCTGAGGAACCTTGGTTGAGAGTGATTCCTTAAAATATAATTTGAATTTGCTTCTGTCTTGCTTTGGGTTGCTATCAACCTAGTATCACTTCAACTGAATTTCTCAACTTAAAATGTCTTGGACCAAGAAGGAAATTACAACCCTAAATCATGTGAGAGCATGATTTTGATTATATATTCTCAAAAAAGCCTCTTCTCCATTTTCCCATCTGTAGCCAAAGCAAATCAGAGAAATTTCCACATTTTCTTCCTCTAAAAGCTGCTAGTTTTTATTTCAGCCTGCTCTTTGATTGAAGGTAAAGCTTTGGAAGCTAATGGTCTTACACAGAGGTCTTAAGCCCAACTATCCATAGCAAAGAGATTCATAGTCTTTTGTTCCTATCCTCTCACAAAACACACTTTTACTCTAAACTCTGTTTCTATATCAGTAATTATCATTTAGGCAGCCTTGCCTTCCACATTCCCTTAGCACTTGGGTTTTTGCTCCTTGCATATTTTTCCCCAATTTCCCTATTGTTGAGCCAAGCAGAGCTTCCTATTGAGAGCCACTGTTCAGCAATGGGCTCCTGCAAATACTTTCTGCTCACAGATAAATGGGCCAATAGCAGGATAAGGCACATGGTCTCTTATACAGGCTTATTTGAATCAAGGTACAGTTGGACCTATCATGGGCTGGACCAACAAGGAAATTACAACCCTAAAGCATATGAGAACCCTCAACCAGGAAAGGAACTCTACCCATTGATACTCTTTTTTCACAGTAAATCTAAGCTGGCCTTGTAAAAGGAGACTAAGAATCTGAGTTTGTTGCCAACTGCTTGGGGAAGTTACATGTTTGCTACCATCCAAAGACACTACAGGAAGCTGAATCTGTGTAGTCCATTCCACTGAATAAGGGGGTTCTACCAGTTCTAGTTGAATCTTTAAAGAGATAGCAATACTATTCATCAAACCATATTGTTTATCTGTAGACACCTACTTTCTTGGCAACTCAGCTAAGTATTTAAAAGTGCTTTTTTGATCATTTATAGAGTCTAGGTGTCTTAGAACAGAAGAGTTTTCAAAAAAATCAAGTCAGCAACAATTGCAAAAGTGAAGTCAATTGATAATTCTTTATTATTATCTTCAAATCATCTCTTTAACTCATTTATATTAATTTCTTATTCTGGGAAAAGTGAAATGTTGCATTTCATTCTGAATATTACAGGATATTCTTTTATTGAGAAATGTTTCCTTCTGATGAAATCTGAACTATGAATATCAAAGGCCATTAAAGTCAAGTTGTATTTTTAAAACGAAGGTAAAAATGGGATTTCTTATATTCAGCTTTAAATTGCTGGCAACTTTCATGTGTTCTTCATTATCAGAAGTTACCTAATTTCTGGACATTCAAGGTTTTACATCCTAATTTTCAAAGAAATAGGAAACAAACTACATTTTAATACTAAAACCATATAAGATATATTTTAACCATTTTCTATGATTTAGAAGATATATATTACAGAGAGGAGATGGAACAAGACGGCTGAATAGAAACCTCCAGCAATCATTCCTCTGCACAAACACCAAATTGAACAACCATCCATGCAAGCAAGCACCTTCAGAAGAACCAAAAAATCAGATGAGCAATCATGCTACTATCTGGTTTTAAAATTATATCAAGTAAAAAGGCAGTGAAGAGTGCCACCCATTCCCCACCCCTGGCAGTGCCATATCAGCATGCCAAGTGGAGAGAGAATCTATGTGCCCAGGGGAGGGATAGTGAAGTGATTGTGGGGCTTTGCATTGAAACTCAGGGCCACCCTGGCACAAGGGAACACAGCACAGGGCAGAAATTTGCCGATGCCCATGGAGGAAACACTTAGATCAGCCCAGCCAGAGGGAAATCCTCCACCCTGAAAACCGAGTTTGAGCTAGCCCCACCACCAGCTGACAAAAAGCAGCCAAGGGCCTAGACTAAATTCCTCAGGCAGTCTGCTGCAGTCCTTGGGCAATTCCTGCTGCTGTGCTGGCTTGGAACTAGTGGACTTGGATGCATGTGACCCAGAGAGACACCAGCAGCTACCACCAAGCCAGTGCCTCTCACTCCTCCAGGCAGTATGGTCCAGGGAGAGTCTTCTTCCACTTGGGGAAAGGAAAACAAAGAGCTCAGAGGACTTTGTTTTTCAACTTGAGTACCAGCTCAGACACAGTAAAATAAAGCCAAGCAAACTCCTGAGGCCCTTGAGCCCAGGCCTTAGTTCCTCAATAGCATTTCTGGACCAACTCTAGGCCAGACAGAAACATGCTGCCCTGAAGGAAAGGACTCAGTCCTGGCAGGATTTATCACCTGCTGACTAAAGAGCACTTGGGCTTTGAAAAAACCTCAGAGGTAGACAGGAAACAGACACCACTGGCTTTGGGTGAAACCAGGCTGGCTTCAGATGTGACCTAGCACTGGTGGGCCATGAGGGAGTGCCCATGTCACTCCTCCTCCAATTTCAGCAGCCCAGCACAAAGAGTGAGAGACTTTGCTTGGTAATCCAGGGAGTTCTCCTGTATCTTACCTAAGTCCACCAAGGCAGTACTACCAGGAGTCTACAAAAGTCACAGCATTACTGGGGCACCCCCAGCGCTGATATGGCTGCAATGACCACAAAGACTTAGATCACAACACTCAATTCCCTCTGAATATCTGAAAAGTCCTCTCAAGAAGGATGGGTTCCAACGAGCCCAGACTGTGAAGATTAAAATAAATACCTCTTTAATACCCAGACATGAACAAATATCCGCAAGCATCAAGAACATCCAGGAAGAC
Source organism: Cheirogaleus major (assembly GCA_963574435.1). Lineage (NCBI taxonomy): Eukaryota > Metazoa > Chordata > Mammalia > Primates > Cheirogaleidae > Cheirogaleus > Cheirogaleus major. The sequence goes on along the minus strand of CAUYPO010121597.1, from coordinate 2,199 downwards.
ATGACCTCACCAAAAGAACCAAATAAAATACCAGTGCCCAATCCTGGAGTGATGGAGACAGGTGATCTTTCAGACAAAGAATTCAAAATAGCTGTTCCTGAAGAAGCAAAATGATCTTTAAGACAACACAGAGAAGGAATTCAGAAGTCTATCAGAGAAATTTAACAAAGAGATTGAAATAATAAAAAAAAAAGCAGAAATTGTAGAGCTTAAGAATTCAACTGACAAACTGAGAAATGCATCAGATTCTCTCAACAGTAGAACTGACCAAGCAAAAGAAAGAATTAGTAAGCTTAGAGACAGGCTATTTGAAAATACACAGTCAGAGGAGAATAAAGAAAAATTAATAAAAAAAAATGAAGGACACCTAGAAGATCTAGAAAATAGCCTCAAAAGGACAAATCTGAGTTATTGGCCCTAAAGAGGAGGTAGAGAGAGAGAGACTGGGGTAGAAAGTTTATTGAAAGAAATAACAACAGAGAATTTTCCAAACCTAGAGAAAGATATCAATATTCAGGTACAAGAAGGTTCTAAAATGAATGACAGATTTATATTATTAATATAAATATTTATATTATATGTTAGTTTTACCTAACAGCTACAATCCTTAAGTGTTATATATAAATCACTCTTTTAAAAATTGAATCGACTTTTCCCCACTGACAAATTAGAAATAAAGGTTGCTTTATCTTCATTACTAATTAATAATACATATTCATCACACACTTTAAGTTTTTTGACCCTTCAATTTCTTAGTCAAGTATTTAATAGTATGCAAACTAATATCTAAAAACATGCCAGAGGGTGATAATTCAAAAGTATCCTATAGATTTACCTCTTTCATGGGTAAAATTCCATACTGTTGGGTTTCTTAAAGCAAAACAACTTACATGTAATGAGAAATTTCTACCATTCTTTTTGAAACTGACAATTCAATATCAAAAGTCTTTTTCTCTTTTCAGTAGTCTGAAGATATAAATATCATGATTTATTTGAAGGTATAACCTACCATAATCCCCAGCATTTAAAAAAATTACTGTTCCACATGTACAAATATATAATACTACTGCCATCTTCTGGTAAAACACAATTTCCCAATTCTTCATAGTATTTCTACAAATAAGAATTCTCCAGATATGAAATAACTAGTTTATATTAACAAAAGTAGAATAGATAATTTAAGCAACTGCTAAAAATGCAGTACAAATAGAATTCTAGCAATAATTAATTTTTATCAGTGCATATGATAAGGTATCTCAATAATACTGAATACACTGCGTACTTTGAGGCACTGAATTAAGTGCTTCATAACCAAAATAAAAATTATCTTAATAACTACAGGAGGTAAAGTTATTTTTCTCATTTTACAGATGTAGAAACTGAGAATAGAAGAAGTCAAGTAGTTTGCCCAAGATTACATGGCTAGTAAATGGCAGAGGATCTGAATTCAGCAGTTCACAGATGCCAATGACCTTTCCTTTAATTATTGTGTTGTAATATCCTCTATAATGTCAGATGATACACATTAAGTAAATCTGTTAACTCATTCAGAATATTAAGGTTTAATGTAGTTGAGTGGACCAATAACATTACAATAGTATCAGTAGAGTCACAGAACACAGAATCAAAGAATTGTAAGAAACCTTAAAGGTCCCATGATCTACTTTTCCATATAATTCAAACTTATTTCTCTAAACATCCAAATAGATTAATCTCTAATGATTTTATAAATAATGCCATATAATTTTTAGACTTTACACAACTAAAAATGTTTAGGTTCTATATACTTAATGTTTAAATTAGAATTTTGTTTTGATGTAATTTAAAATATTAATAAGCATTAGTTGGAAACTACTACTCCTAGTAAGCATGACATTTATCAATTTATATTCAGAGATGTTTTGTTTATACAAGGAATACAGAGCCATATTGTGCTATACTGTTTTTGTACACTAATTTCTTTCTTTTTTTTTTTTTTTTTTGAGACAGAGTTTTGCTCTGTCTCCCATGCTAGAGCGCAGTGGTGTCATTATAGCTCGCTCTATCCTCAAACTCCTGGGCTCAATTGATCTTCCTGCCTCAGCCTCCCAAGAAGCTGGAACCACAATTGCACGCCACTGACCTTGGCTAATTTTTCTTTTCGTTTCTTTTTTTTTTTTTTTGAGACAGAGTCTTACTTTGTTGCCCAGGCTAGAGTGA
>CAUYPO010121596.1:0-10551 GCA_963574435.1 Cheirogaleus major | reverse complement strand
GGATATCTCCAAATTATAATAACATATCTGCTGTGGTCTGAATGTTTGTGTCTCCCCAAAATTTATATGTTGAAATTTAATCCCCAATGCAATAGTATTAATAGGGGTGGGGCCTTTGGAAGAAGGTCATGAGGACTACAGCTTCATGAATGGGATTAGTGCCCTTGTAAAAGAGCCCTGAGGGAGCTTTTTCTCCCTTCCATCAGCTATGTGAAAATGCAGCAAGAAGGTGCCATCAGTAAGGAATAATAGATAGGTTCTCACTAGACACCAAATCTGCTGGTACCTTGATCTTGGACTTCACAGCCTCTAGAACAGTGAGTGATAAATTTCTGTTGTTTATAAATTATCCAGTATAAGGTATTTTGTTATAGAATCTAGAATGGACTAAGACAGAAATTGGTACAAGGAGTGGGGTACAAATCCTTACCAATGTGAAAGATGCTTTGGAATGGAATATTAGTAGAGGCTGGAAGAATTTTGAAATGCATGCTAGAAAAAGCCTATATTGTCAAGAATGGACCATCAAGGTTGCCCTCATGCAGCTTTGGCCTCTAATCTAGAGGGCACAGACAGTAAATCTTAGAAGTGTCTGTGCAGTGCCATTTCCACCAGTGTGCAGAGTGTTTGAGCTGTGGGGGATGTGACTGCCTTCACTTAGATTTCAAAGGATGTCCCTGAGATCCTCTGGGCCTGGCAGATAATTACCATAGGGCCAGAGCTACTATAAGGAGCTCCCACTAAGGAAAGGCCTAGAGAAATTGTGGGAGCAGGATTGCCCTTGAGAACCCAGAATGATAGAGCCAAGAGTGAGCAACTCCAGCCTGGAAGAGCTACAAATGCATGACTGCAGCTTGTGAGAGCTGTGGTGTGGCCTACAACCAGCAAAGCCATGGGGTCAGGGCCATCTGGAGCCTTAAAGGCCAAACCTCTATCCCAGTGTGTCCAAGAGGGGGAACATTGAGTCAAATAAGATTATTCTTGGTGCCTTAAGATTTAATGTCATTTACCCTGTTGGGTTTTAGACTTGCTTGAGGCCAATTACTATTTTCTTTTTTTCTATTTCTCCCTTTTGGTATTAGAATATCTATCCTCTGCTTATCCCACTACTGTATTTTGGAAGCACGTAACTCATTTAATTTCGCCAGGTCACAGCTTTCCTGGTAAAAGGTATGTGAAGTTCTCCCTTTACTAACCACCTTCTAGCCATACTTCCCTGCTTTTATTTCCTAGAGCGCAGCCAGCTCTTGCACACGTCAGGACTTTGTATCTGCTGTGTCCACTGCCTCATCTTCTCTTCCCCCATCCTTCCCACAGCTTTCTTCTTCTCAACTCTTATTTTCAGTACTTCTGTTCATTCTCTATTATCTCTCATCTACATAATAACTTTAGCCTCTTAACTAGAGTGTTCATCTTCATACTTCTTTGTATTATGAAGTGTTGCCAGTTTTCTTCTTATACCACAAATGTAATCTCTAAAATATCTCTAATACAAGGTTTTTAATCTTTTTTTCCTTCATAGATTCTTTGGCAGCTGAGCAAGCATATATACCATTCTCAGAATATTCTTTGAAAATTATAAAATAATATGCATACAATTACAAAATAAATAAATTATTGCAAAATAGTTACTGCATTAAAATTGTTATCAATGTGCTTTTATATTAACTCATTAAATAATAAGATATGGTAGTAGATTTTATAACTATCAAAATTTTGAAGAGATTAATAGTGTAAATATCATTTTAAGATATCTGCAATAACTGTAATATAAAGTGAAAATACCTGATTTTTTTTTTTGGTGACAAAGTCATAGGTTCTGCTAGTACTACTGTAGTTTGTTAGCTATGTTCATAATTGAAAGAAATGCTAAATTTTACATAACAATCAATAAAAATAAAGATGTATTTTATTTTCCATCTAATTTTACAAACTCTTCGAATTTTATCCCAGATGGAACCTAATAGTTAAGTCTCTAAATAACACTGTCTCTACACTAGACCAAACTCCTTAGTCTCCTAAACTCTTTACAAATATGTTCAATGCTTTTCTCACAGCCTCCTCTGTATACAAAGTCATGCATCCCCTTTTACTCCAATCTCCAGACATACAGACTTCTTGTCATTTCCAGTCAAATTAAGGTGCTTTGTATTTTGGGTCTGTGCAACTGTGGTTTCTCTGGTTGAAATATATTTTTTCTCTCTCTTCACCTGACAAACATCTCTTAGAACTCAGGCTTTCTGACTTTTCGTCTTCTAGGAAGCTTTCCTTATTCTCTGCACACTTCAGGTGCACCTTGTCTTGCTTCTCCCAGCAGTGCTTATTCCTCTACAGTAACCATCACAACCTTTTACTGCACTTGTTTCATGCTAACACCCCTTCATTATATGACTATGTCTTATTTCTTTTGTTATCTCCTTAGTCTAAGGAAGTACCAGTGTTTGATAAAGTTCTATGGAATCAATTGATGATGTCTTGAACCTATAGCCATTTCTAGCCTCCTGTGGAGTAGCCAGAAAATAAAACTGAGCATGTATAAATAGGAGAAGTAAATCTGTCCAAGCTGGCCTGGTCATGGCTTTAAAGCAGCAGATGAGGCCTTGAACTTCATAACACACAGCATGATACAATAGGTCCAGTTTAGGGCTCACAAAGACTATTTGGAGAAAAGGCAAGCAAAGCGGAGAGGAAGCAACAACTAAATGATGTTGCCTGTTCAGGAATACAATGCCCCTTTCCAGTGCAGGCCTTGGTGCTAGCTAATGATCCTTGTTGTAAGAAATACCCTGGTAAAATGAGCACTTCCTATTTCTTAATTCCTTTGGAAAAGATCCAAAATAAGTATAAGTGACACTTGATTCTGTGTTGTAGATATTAAAGAGAAGCTTCAGTGTTTTTGTTTTAATTTTGCTTTCAATTTTATATTTCTCACTTCATTTGTCTATATCTTATCAAATTATTATATACATATATTGTATGTATATATACATATTCATATATGCACATTATATATACACATATGTGTGTATATATGTACATAGATATATTGTGTTTTCTACTCTAAGAAATAAGACTATGCTAATTTTCATTTCATTAAACACCCACTCTGTTGTAGCATAACAGTAATATATCTAGAGTAAATATTTAAAAATATTTGTTCAGCATAGTTTTCTAATAGGACAGATTCATGTTTATTAAAATGAATAATTACTTTTATACCATATGCTGTTCTGATATAAAATAAGGTTAGATTTTTGAAAGAAACACTATGATTTCAGGATTAGATCATCTCAATATCCTGTTCTTCTAAGCACTTTATGACTTTCACTCAAAGTTTGGGGATGGGAAAAGTATCATTGGTAACACTCAACCACAGTTCCAACCTTAGCTATCTATTATCATATATTCTCTGCTCTGTAGACATAATGGTGTTGCCCTTCAGCATTTTCAGTTTGTGGATAAAACCTTGAAAATATTGTATCATTCTGTAGGGGAAAATGAGGGCATGCTATACACATTAGATAAGTCATTATGTTTATGCCATGGATATTGTGACAATGTCCATGATCCAAGAAGCCTGGTAGGAACATCTCCCAGAGGGTGACTTATGTGTAGGGGGTTACTGTGCCTGGGGAAGATATGGAGAAGCTAAAATGTCAGGAATCTTTTAAGTTGTACAGGACAAAAATACAATTCAAGGAAGCTTAAATACAAAAGGATAATAACACACATAACTAAGAGTCCAAGAGTAATTTGCTTCAGTCATTGTTACAACTAGAGGTGCAAAAAATGTTACCAGGACTTTGTCTCTTTCCCTTTCTTGAGTAGGCTCTCTCTACATGGTGAGCAGTCACTCACATACACACATATCTCTGGAAGACTTACATTCCCTAGTTTAGAAATGCTATGGGGATGAAAGTTTTTTTTCCTTCTAACTTTGGCAGAAAACTCCAGGGTGGGACATGGCTTAAGTCATATGCCTGTGCTTAAACCAATCATCACAGCCAGGAGATGTGATACTCTGACTGGCCAGGCCTGGTTCTAGTATCCCTTCTATGTTGAAGATGAGAGAAGAACCGGGGTCAGTTAGTTCACTGAAGCCAAACAGAATGAGAAAATGGTAGTTTATTACCAGAGGAATGTGAAAATGTGCTGGGTGGGCCAGAAGAACAGATGTCTCCTGGTAAGGAATGTTACAAGACAGTGGTCCGTGGAAAAATTCTATAGTTAGGGAGAGCCAATTTTAAACATATAAAAGGTCAAAAAGTATGTGCCAAATCTGAGGAACAAGTAAAAGATTCAAAATAAAATTTGTGTTTGGAATTTTGAGAAAAATGTATTGGCATTTATTGCAATCCTACTGGATGTCAGGCAGTGTCTTAAGACCTGAGATATAAACAAAACTGGGAAAGTTCTTACTTATGAAGCTTATATTCCAGTGATGGAAGACAGATAAATAACGTAATTGAGTAAAGGATATTGTGTTTTAAATGGAGATAAGGCTTATCTCTATTTGAAAAACCTTCACAGGAAACCATGATAGAATATATTGAATAAGTTGATTATTGAAGACTTCTATGAGAAGATAATATTTCAGGAATGACCTGAAAGTGCAATGCAGGTATCTGGGGGAAGAGCCTTCCAGGAAGAGGAAATGGCAAGTACAAAGGCAGGAATGAAGTCATGAAGGGCCAATGACGCAAAGTCAGGAGTGGAGTAAGCAAGGACAAAGAGAAAGTCACAGTGGCTGGATCCCTCAGTTGCCTTTCCATGAATGAGTAAAACTTACCAAACTTATGTGGCAATTATCAAGCCAAGTTCATCATCAGATATGATATGTGAGAGTGCTGAGTTCTTAGGGAAATACTTCTCTCTGTTGGACAAGGGGACTTCTTGGACAAAGGGCTGAGTTGCATATTGGTACTCTTATGGGAAGTTTGCAAAGCCAAAGGAAGGGAAAAGGAGGTAGAGACTGATGAACAAGAACTAGAAGTCCATTCATTCATTTATTCATTCATCCATTCATACATAAAAATATTTGGTATTTTTGCCTGCTATTTTCAAATACTCTCAGGTAACTAAAGTATAGAACCAAATAGGATAAAAATTCCATGCCTATGGAGATTACAGTCTAGAAGGAGCCAACTAAGTAGAGAGGTGGGCTAAGTCACAGAGAAGAGGGCAGAATTCACAGGTCTAGGCTGGCAGAGAGGTCCACAGGCAGGAGGTCAGAAAGTCGGCAAAAGTGGCACTGCAGAATACCGTTGGTGACCTCCATTGCTAAGGCAGAGGCTCTCACGTGGAAGGATGGTTATAGCCTTCACTGAATCTTGCTGTTGTTGAAGCTGGGATAGAGGTAGAAGAAATACTTTTTAAAAGCATAATTCTTCCTCCTATATATTTTTTAAATTCCAGAGACAGATATCTTCTTTTTATTTCTAAATACAAGATGAAATATTAGTCTTCTTATCTATAGCTTAAATGGAAATTTGCACCTATGGTGAGTTAATGAATGAGTACTTATTTCCCACAACACTTAGTAATAATTCCAACTTACATATAAAAGGCCCTACGTGATCAGCTTCATTGGGAATATGATTGTCCAAGTGACCATGTCTAGTTTCATAACCATACTCTTTCCAAATTCATCCCTAAGAAGTAGTTAATGCCTACCCAGACATCAAAAACTGGTGGTTTAGTTTGGCAGACCAAGTGTTATTCTACTTTTTCCATTTATTTTCAAAATTTTTAGGTAAATCATGAATTCTTCACTTCCCAATAGCCCAAACCAGTTTCTAACCACTCCATGTTGTCTATACTCAGCTGTTTCACAGTCTATACTGTCTTAGTTCAGTCGGCTATAAGAAAAGTAGACTGCGTGGCTTATCAGCAACAGAATTTTATTTCATGCAGTTCTGGAAGCTAGAGGTCTGAGATCAGGCTGCCAGCATGGTAAGGTTCTGGTGAGGGCCCTCTTTCAAGTTGCAGGAGGCTACTTTCTTGCTATATTCTCACATGGCGCAGAGAGAGAGAGAGAGAGAGAGAGAGAGAGAGAGAGAGAGAGAGAGATATCTCCCATGTATCCTCCTCTTTTAATAAGGGCACTCATCCCATAATGTGGGCTCCACCCTCATGGTCTAATTACCTCCCAAATGCCTCACCTCCAAATACCATCACATTGGAAATTATGCTTCAACATATAAATTTTTGAGGGGTCACAAACATTCAGTCCATAGCAATGCCTCCTCTAGAAAGCAGGGAAATTTTTTAAAGTTTTGCTATTAACTTTTAAGGAATATTAGACATTTAATTCCTACTTTCTCATGGCCCCACCCACTCACAAGCCTTACAGTCCGTGGGTATCACTAACACTTTACATAATCACAGCGGCCTAATGGTCATCAGAAAATGTTCGTCTGGGAGCCAATGATTCTAGCATTCTCTTTGGAAGCAGTAGGACCAGAATTAGAGTAAGGCAAGTGAGGCTACTTGCCTTAAGTGCAAAATGTAAGGTTACAACAAAAAACTTAGTAATCAAAGTAGTATTTGAATGCAATATTTTCAAAATTAAAATTAATAGAAAAGTAGCTATGAAAAAACAAATATCAAAATATCAAAATTTTAAATAAATGTAGGCTATGTCTGTTTGTTTTATGACTCTGCATTATTGTGTAATAGGATCAGTCCTTTCCAATTAGCTGTCAGTTCTCTGGCCTGGCAAGGCTATGCAGCCCTTGTCCACCAGCAAGCAGACTTATGAGGATTGACAATGGCATATCAATAGACTGGGCAACACATGGCTTTGTATGTAGTCATATTTTTGATTATAGATCTTTTATTTACTTTCTCACTTGGTTCAAAACAGGGAACAATGCTTTGATAACTGTATACAAACAGTCCCCAACTTACTATGGTTTGATTTAATGCTTTTTGGACTTTATGATGGGTTTATCACCTATCATAAGGTTAAGAACATTTGTATTGAACATTTTACCTTTTGTCTCAGGCTTCTGTGAGGCCTAGCGTGGCACTGGGAAGCAGCAATGGAAACCACAGATTTTAAGTCCTCTGTCTCTAATATGGCAATCTGTATAAGAAGCATGTACTCAAATCTTTTGACCCAATTTTTCCATTTTTATGGATCTTGTTAAGTTCTATTATAAACACATTATAAAATACAATTTGCCATTGAATATCTAATGTAGTTTATAGAATAATTTATGCAGCATGAGCCCATTTTAGTTTTTAATAAATAAGTGGATGATATATGGGAATGGAGGAGGTAGATAAGTAGGCAGAAGTACTACATAAGGCGAAATCTCTAAATGTTATCATTGCTTAATTCTGGGTGGTAAAGTGTGGCTTACTTTTATCTTTTTTTTCTTATTTATGTGTTCTGCCTTTCTACAATGAAATTGTATTATTTGGGTAATTAACCAATAAAATTAGCTTAAAATTCTTAGGACAATCCCATGAGCTACTGTAGCCTGGTCTTCTGTGATACAAATAAACTGACAACATGTTTCTCCTGAATAAAGGCATCTCGCTTCACTGAAAATGTACTTAGTAAGGTACCATCTGTGACACTAAACATGTTGTAATAACCAACGACACATATCTGTAAGAAAACAAATCAGGTAGCCAATCTGCTGGAAAATGTAAATTCAAAATGTCCTTGCCAGTTTAATAATGTTTATAAAGAACATTTAATGACTCATCACTCTCATAGCTACACTTTTCCTTATTCCTGATAACTGTGAATTATTTTCTAGGAAGAAAGGACAAAATTGCAATTATGTAGGAGGAAATATGTGACTGAAAGTGGAGGTAGGCACGGATGCAGGCCTTGACTACATAATAAGCAGACATGGTTTTAATCCCCCCAGGAAAAAATTAGGCAAGCATTCTATCTAAAATTAAAGAAACCTACATTTATAATGTTCATTAACTGACATTTATCTAGAGGGTCACCAGTCATTAAGTTATTTTATAGGCAGCTAAACTGAAGCTATGTTTCCATGACAACAGACAATATATGGAAAGGTTAAAAAAAAAGTTAATGGAACTTGCAGTGATCTTAATAATGCTCTTTGGAAATCATTCATTAATCTGGTTTTCCCATAGTCTGGGCTTCCATGCCAACTGCAGAACTGGTGTTCCTGCAGCCAGCCAATGTTGGGAATAATGCATTTTTGAGAGTTGCAAGTACCTTTAATCCAGGATATTAAGACAGAGAGTTTGGTCATCCCTCCCTGATTTCTCTTATGAGTTAAATAGGGGAAGGAACAAACAAATAAACAAACAAAAAAATCCCCTTAGATCACTTCAGACTGACCAAGGGCAGTGCAGGATTGGTCAGAGCAGTAAGCACAAGCTTTTTCCTCATTCTCTTCTGAAATCCACGGCAGCAGGTTTACTCATGAACTAAATGTTATATGAAGAAAAAAGAAATCAGGCTGCTTTCTAGATTCCTGACCTAAGTCACTGGGTAGATGATGACAGAAAAGATTGGAGGATCAGCAAAATGTGGATAGGATAATGGGAATAAAGATCTCTATTTTAGAAATCCCTTTATCTTCAAAGATACTTAAATTGTATTACATCATGGCAACATTTTAGACCCAAATAATGCAGCTCAGTCAAATGACCTTACTTCATACAAAGTCATGGTTTTGTTATCAATGGGATATTGGGTCTAATGCCCCGAATATAATCTTATTTCCATTTGAAAGAATCACTGGCAAATATTGAGGCCATTTTTACTTGTCCTCAACCCAGTTTTATCTTTCAAAGTAATCCAGATATAGATGTTTTAGAATCAACAACTTACCTTGCTTTCTGAACAGAATGTAGAAGCTTCTGTGTCTTGAATGATCTATGCTTTCCAATATCACCCTGACTTTGTGTGTGTTGTGCATAAGTGTGAGTCACATTGCTTTGTATCTGTGTGGAGGTAGCTGTTATCTTGGGTATGTCTTTTAGGATCATTAAGAGCCTCTCTGTTTTCCCTACCTTTAAAATTCTATAAAGAACCAAAACTTTATAAATAAAATAAAAATAGATACCCATCAGTAAAATTTTAAAAATCCCAACTCTGACATGAGTATTAAGACCACTAAACAGTATATATTAATATATGCTTAAAAGATCATATACCATTAGTTTCAGTATAATATGAATTCAGTGGAAGAAGTTTAGAATTGTGCTTTGAAGAAGATCAATTGTTCCAAATTATTGAAATATTGTTTTGACATATAAATTTGGAAGAGAAATTAAAGCATTTTTCCTACCCCCGCCACACACAAAAAATCCAAAAACCTTTGAGGTAAAATAGAGTTCCTAAAGCAATATGTTGCCAGACATTCTATGTGATCTGACTTCAACCCGTGGATGACTTTTCCAACACCTTATCTGACATCTGATGAGACCCCAATCAGATCATGACTGAAGCCCAGATATTTGCTTTGAAGTCTTTCAATGAAATCATGCTAATGGAATGACTTCAGGATGAAGTCAAACTCTTAAATTGTTTTAATATGTATTATGCATACTTTCTGACGTTTTTCTTTGTAGTTAATTCTCCCAGTGAAAAATTCTACTTAGTGTCAGTGAACAAGGAAAAACTCCCTTGATCCAGGCAAGACTCATCCTTCATGTGACACCAGCTTTCTCTGAGGCATTGATTAGGTACCAGCTCTACACAGAGTTGAGCTGTTACCAAGGTATAGGTTGTACTTCCCAAGATGAATTGTATCATTGATCTTCATTATTATGAGGGCTTTCTCTTTGACTCTATTTTCTCTTTCCTTCTAGGAGATTCCATATGCAGATGGGTGTAGGAAGCTGAAGGTGTAGGAAGTTGACCATGTTTGGCAATGGGAGGAGACTCTGGACCAGGGTAGAACACGACCTGTTAGGAATTTTCACCAGGATAGATTTAGAAAATGTAGGGAGGAATAAACATAGACACTTCAGGATATAGGGACATGGCTTTGTTTCTCTTGAGAACTATTTACCTTCTAACAGAAGGTATTTTTAAAACTGGAACTGGAAGGAAATTTGAAAAGGACTAAAAATGGATGTGCTAAATGTGCACCTTTTCTTTATATACAATCACCCCCACATCAGCAGGTACAATGATTATAACTAATCAAGACTTTGATAGCTACCTTCTGTAGGGATTGTAAATCCAACAGAATTTTATAAACTGAAAAAGATAGAATGGACTGGCTCAATACTTGGGTCAAAATAAATCAACAGAATGAAAGCCTGGGAGTTTCTAGTGCATCCATCTCTCTCTCTCTCTCTCTCTCTCTGCCTTCCTTTTAGTTCCTGGGTCACTGGTAAGGTTTCCATGGATCTTTGACTAAATTGAGAGGAACCAGTCTCCTGGGTAGATTATGTCCCCCATAGACATCTATGTTGCCCAGGCTGGATGGACTCAAACCCCTGGGCTTAAGCTATCCTCCCACCTTAATCTCTCAAGTAGCTGGGAATACAGGTACACACCATCGTGCCTGGCTCCTCTCTATAACATTTAACTTAGAAAAG
>CAUYPO010121595.1:0-38776 GCA_963574435.1 Cheirogaleus major | reverse complement strand
TTTTTTTTACTAAGATATGTACATTTTTTAGGCATATGCTATTACATACTTGATAGACTACACTATAGTACAAACATAACTTTTACATGTACTGGGAAACCAAAAAAAATTGTGTGACTCTCTTTATTGCAATATTCACTTTATTGCAGTGGTCTGGGATGGATTCTGCAATATCTCGAAGGTATGCCTATATTTGGGAAAACATAATAAATCAAAGAATTGATAAAAGGCAAAGATGATCAAAGTAGGGAAATTTAAAATTCAGAAACAAAGTACCCAAATAATATGATGACTTGTAAAAGAAATCATTTTAAAAAATAATTCATGAGCAAATAGTAATAAAGACATTGTGAGAAGGAACCAACAAGTTTCTGATATGAATAACTTATGATAGCTTCTCTTTTGTCTTTTGTTTGTATATTTAACTCATAACTTTGTGTACTGTTGTAGATGTAGAAAGATTACAATAGTCTTGTATTATGACCTTACAAACCAAATGGATGTAAGAGAGCAAAACGATAGGTTAGTTGGATGAATGTGTAAGTGATCTAACAACTGTTTTTTAAAGAGTATTGATTAATAAATTGATGTCATTTTGAAGACCATCCTCTAGCAGTATATAACTTTCCTCTTCAACATTTTTGTTAGTGATACTATGGGGAAATTATTTTTACACATTTATCAAATAAGAATGTGATGCATGTATGAAAAGCATAACAATATACAGTTTAGGAGAAACGTAGACAGGAATATCTTCAGGGGTGTTAATAAAAATCTGTTTCATTTTTGATTAATAACCACTATTAGAAAGTTATTATTTATATTGAGTGGAAATGTGTTTCCCTATAACTTTTACTTATTTTTCCTCATTCTATTTTTTGGTGACTATAAAGAATGTTAGGCCTTTTTCTAAGTGAAAGCCATTCAATTATTGGAAAACTATCATGATTGTTCCCATTTTGTCTGAAAAAAATCCTTATTTTTTCAACTATCTATCAAATGACATGGTTCTGCATTTTATGCAATATTTTTATTACCTATCAGTCATAAACTATTTCATGCACTTCATTACAGGACTACAAATAAAATAAGAAAATTGTCTGATGAAAGAAGAATAGTGTGTGATTATAATCTCACTCATTGCAGTACTATTTTCTATTAATATAGCTTGAGAGCACATCAGAAAACTGTTCTCCAATGACATCAATATCTATTAAATTCTCCAGTACATCTCTTAACATATTTATTCTAAATCACTATTTCTGTAACCTAAACTCAGATTAAAGTGCCAGTCCTCAGCTAAATTCTTATATTATAATTTTACATTATACTTAGCAATCTAGTGTAAATGTTTAAGAAAATATGAATGGTTTAGATAAAAAGGAGCCATACTTAAATTTTAAAAGCTCATAATTTGTTTGTGCAAAAACCACAATATAGGCAGAATGTAACACAGAAACAAAGCTAAAATCATTTGGATTTGCAAATTGATTTATATACTAAATTACTTAATTTAGCTGAGACAAAATGCTTATTCTACAAATGATAAAATTGAGATGCAAAGAGGATAAACAGTTTGACCATCTTTATTTCAATACTAAGTGGCAGGCCTAAGAATGAAAAAGTAGGTTATTTACTGACTTCCATTCTATAAACTGTTTGCAAAACTATTTTGTTTCCTCAATTTTATCCATTTTTATGAAAAATATTAAGGTCAAATTTTATTATTATATTTTCATTAATTTTAAAAACATACAATGCCGTGGAATATTATAAATCATCAGATAATGCAAAGTTGTGAGTTTCACATAGCATGATATTCAGAATAGATTCTTTTGATAGGAATTAACAAAAATATACTGCCTTCATGGTTACGGACATCTGTATTCATTAACTTTAGATTAATTTTCATGGAAAACAAAAATACTACAACAAGCTTACACGTTGTTTAATTTATTTTCATTTCTAAACTTGATGGTATAATACAAAAGCTGTGATGTCTCTTATATGGCTAGCAGATTTTTACCAATAAATTTGTAGAATATCAGGAAAGCTAAAGGAGCATGTTTTATTTACCCATCCTGAAAATGTATCAATCATGTGGAATTTTTTTTTATGAAAAGTCTTGGTTTAATAAGGCTAGAACATTATCAAAACTTGGATTGTCTCAAAAGAAAAAGCCTTGTCTTGAAGCATTCTACAGAATTGCTTGTCACATTGCTATGAGAAAGAATCCATACACATTGGGAAGCTCTCGATGAAGCCATATGCCATGGAAATGTCAAGATGGTCTGTAAGGAAGCAAATGGAATCAATGCCTTTATCATAGGACATCATTTACTCTGGAATCACTGATATTTCTTTTAATATTTTGAAGCAGATCACTGAGGAATTGGTAGCCGTTATTTCCCTTCCTCCCATAGCTAGATGAATCTGCTGTTGTTCTTTCAGTACAACCAGCTCTTATGTGCATGCAGCAAACATCAACAAAGAATTCTTATTCTATGAGCCCTTTTTCCAAGCTGTTAAGGCCATTGGTATCTTCAGATGGTGAAAAATTTTTATGCCAAGCCAGACTTGTTACTCTGCATAGATGGAACACCTGCAGTTTTTGGCAACATATCTGAATATGCCATTTTAGGGAACAAAAAAGTTCAACAGGAATCATTGTGACTCATTGATTTCTATATCTCTGAAGATTTACATCAGAGACTTTACCAGCCATCCCCAAAAAATCTTTTCCACTGTCCTTTTCTACTATGCTTTTCCACAAAATCTCTTCCCCTGAGAGAAAGTTATCAGTTTCATCAGGGACAGAGTTTTGAATAACTAACTTTTCAAAAGGTATATTTTTCAGTCAAGGAAAGCAATAAAATTTAAAGAACATTTTTACCACATCAGTGGACATTGGCTTTCAGAGGATGCATCTTAAAGAGACTGATTAGGTCTTAGACATTTCTTTAAGATGAAATAATTGCCTTTTTAAATAAGCTAAGGGAAAGTTTGTATACACACACACACACACAACACAGTCTCTTTTCACATAGGAGTTTATATTTCCCTGTTACATAAAAGGATTCCAGGTTTATAGGCAATCCAGGGAAGAAGGTATGGTATCTCTGTTGGGAATCTAGGCTTCTTTTTTTCTGCTTTAAAAACCATAGCCCATGGTTTCTATCCTGAAAAGTTAACTTATGAGCCAAGATGGTTGTTTCATATCTGAGTTGCATCCTCTTAGAAGAATAAAAGACAAATGAGGAATAAAAAAAGAAAAGAAAGAAAAAAAAATTCTTCAGCTTTTTTAAAGTAGCTTTCATGCAAGTCCCATAAAACATATATCCTTATATGTCATTGGCCAGAACTTAGTTATATGACCATATCCAGACATAAAGAAGATTGGAAAATCTAACCTGAATTATATGAAATAATGTGTCTAGAAAAACAATTAAGTGTCTGTTACTAAGAATAAAAGGAGGAAATGGAAGTTGGGTTAAACAACTGGCAGTGTCTACCACATTGGCTCAGAACAATTTAGTTGGATGTATTTCTTCTTAACTTGGCTTACTTGATATCTATTCTTGTGATATGAATATAGTAATATTTTTCATTCAAGGTACTGCAGTCTTTGTTTTGATTACCAGAAAGAAAAAGTATGAACAGCTCCAGCTACATTATTTGTGGGGCCCTCTGCAATATGAAAATATGGAGGTCCTTGTTCTGAAAGCAAGAAAAAAAGCTTTCTTGACTTCTTTTGCAGTCTCTCTTGACCTGTTATGGTGTTTTTTTATTTGCTATTTACTGCTATATTCCCTTAGCATGATGTTCCTGGGGGGAGTATAGAAATGCAGATTTCTACTCTGTAATTCCATGTAACCTTCTCAGAGCCCACACTCAAGCCCCTTTTGGGTTCACTTCTAGTGGCTGCAGTTGCTGGCTCAGTGTGGGAGTGAGAGGCCGAGAACTTGTCTGTCCTAGGAGGGTGAGGAGATGGCAGTTTGCAGGATCATCCATGAACTAAGGTTCTAAGCCCTTGGTACTTGCTCTATTGTCCCATAAGTCTTCACTAACAAAAGAAAAATTCAAAAATAAAATTATTAAGAATTTCAAGATGTCAGCCAGAGAAAATAAACCCATATGTGCCATGGGTGGGGCCTCCATCTGTGCATGGAACCATGAGTGACTATGCTAGTCACAAGCCCTAAAGCCAGCCCTGGGTATGAGTTCTTCTACCCAATCTATTACTCTAAATGAACATGTTGAAAATTGATAACACTAATGACATTTTAGCTTGGATTTCCCAGAGACAGACCTTGCCATGAATGTTCTTGTGAAAGGGAGTCATTAGGAAGTCTTCCCAGAAAAGCATGGGAGGAGAATAGAGAAGTGGGGTGGGAAGTAAAGGAACCGAAGTGAAAATCTAAAAGTTCTTAGGACACCATGTCTCTAATGCAAACAAAATGATAAATAGTAGCACGGTAATAGCTGGAGACTTCCACACCTCAGAACAAGACAGAACAAGACAGATCCTCCAAACAGAAAATAGACAAAGAAACAGTGGACTTAAACAGAACTCTAGAACAAATGAGCCTAACAGACATTTACAGAACATTCTACCCCCAAACCACTGAATATACATTCTTCTCACCAGCTCATGGAACATTCCCTAAGATTGATCACATTCTAGGCCATGAAACATGTCTCAATAAATTTTAAAAAATAGAAATTGTACCATGCATTTCTCAGACTATAGTGGAATAAAATTAGAAATTAACTCCAACAAAAACACTCATCTCTAGACAAAGTCATGGAAACTAAACAACCTACTGCTGAATGATAGTTGAGTCAAGGAGGAAATTAAGATGGAAATCAAAAAATTCTTTGAACTAAATGATAAAGGGTACACTAGTTATCAAAATCTGTAGGACACAGCTAAAGCAGTCCTGAGAGGAAAATTCATAGCCATAAATACCTACATCCAAAATAAAGAAAGATCACAAATCAACAATCTAATGAATTGATCATCTCAAGGAACTCAAAAAGGATGAGCAAACCAATCCCAAACCCAGCAGAAGAAAATAAATAATCAAGATCAGAGCAGAGCTAAATGAAATTGATAACAAAATAACTATATAGAAGATTAATGAAACAAAAATTTGCTTCTTAGAAAAGATAAACAAAATTGATGGGCCTCTCACTAGATTAACCAGAAGCAGAAAAGAAAAGGCTCTAATTAAATTCAATCAGGAATGAAAAAGTAGAAATTGATACCACAGAAATACAAAATATCATCTGTGAATACTATAAAAATCTCTATGCAGATATTCCTGAAAATGTAGAGGAAATGGACAAATTCTTAGAAATACATAGTCTCCCTAGGTTCAATCAGGAAGAAATAGAACTCCTGAACAGACCAATATCAAATAACAAAATTGAAATGACAATAAAAAATCTTCAAACAAAAAAAGTCCTAGACCAGATTATTTCACACCCTAATTGAGCCAGTGTAGGTGACACCTCTGAGCTGTCCTGAACAGACAGCAGGAGTGTTGGAGTATTTATACCTCTACACCTGTCAGTTTTCAGTTATGGGATGGATTCTGGGCACTTAAATTCCCAGGTGCTTTCTGTTCCCACAGTTGCACACAGACAAAGTTGGTTTGGGTAGCCAGAAGGGAGCTTTTTGATAAACAGATGCAAGTGCTGATTTTGGAAGACAAGGCACAAAGAGCCAGAGTATCATTGCAATAGAGAGTGGTGAAAGGAGTTGAGGGGATGTGGCCCAAGTACCAATTAACTTGTGTTACATTAACTATCCAAAGCTAAAGGGCTCCTTATGCAAGCTACAGTTGGACTTTTTCTTACTGTAAATATTTATAAACACTTGGACACATTGCAAAGTTCTTTGAAAGTTATTTCTGCAAGGTGGATGCTGGCACCTTTCCTTGGTGACAAGAATAAGCAATATCAATAGTTTAGACTTGACTAAAGAAGAATGAACGAAAAGCTATGATTTAACAGTCAAAGGTTTTTAAGAAATCAGGTGCTTCTTGTTATAAGCCACATCTGGCAGAGTTGATAATGCAGATATAAAATAAAGAGAATGGAAACTGTTGTATGCATACATATGTAGGCCTTTTTCTATAGAGTGACTATAAATTTAATCAAGCAGTGGTCACCAGAGGGCCATTACTATGGGTATTCTTTTTCCTAATCCATATACTTAATATATTTTAAACTGAAAAGAGAAATGTTTCAATTGACTGAAAGTTCAATATAAATCTACGTTTATTTATGACTGCTTTCATTTTTTATTTTATTTATTTATCAATTTAAGAAATATTTATTTAGCACCTAGTGCCTATGTTCTGGGAGAGAAAGGGGCAGTCTAGACGCCCTTGACCATCCAATCCAAAGAGATTCTAATTTCTTATCACATTATTCATGTTTATCTTCATTGTAATTTTCATTAATTTACCTCATTTTTCAGTTGCTTGCTTAGTTATTTTTTATCCCTCCTTGTTATAGAGCCCCCAATAGATTAAATAGAGGAGTGAATTAGATAACATACAAAGTCACTTGCCATTTACATATCCCATGATAGAATAAAGAATAATTTTCTAACAATTAGAGCTGTTTCAAATCAAGATGGCCTTCTTCACGACATAGTGAGTTCTTTATTATTGCACTTTTTCTAGGAGAGCCTGAATAATGGCCTATTTCAAATGTTGAAGAGATGATTCCTGCTTTAGTAAAGGAAAGTGAATAAAAAATCCTAAAAATTATTTTCATCTTCGGGAATATAAAGCAAAAAAATAGTAAAACAAGAATGAGAAATAAAAAATAGAAGAAAGAAGCATGTTGAGGTACTTGAACTGTTTCTTTATGAGCTGAAACAAGGCTATTTCAGGTTAATGGAAAATGCATGTGAAAAATACAGTAAAGCACTACTTTAAATTCTTACTGATGGCGAGGCACAGTTAGAAAAGATGTCTTTTTCAGAATGAAAGTGGCTTGGGTCTAAAAAAACTGAGATTCAGATATTCCTAGTCAAACAAAAATTTACTACAGACAAACTAGAAAACCAGGAGATTGATTAGACTTGAATCTATTCAATCACAAGCAAATGTTGCTCAGTCATGCATCATTGTCACCACCACGTGTGCAAGCGTTTCCAACTGTGCGAGGACTTTTACTATATTCAAACATCGGATCGCTGAGTGAGAAATACTAGACTCCTAATATTCTTTCCCAATTCTTACGTTTGGAGTTGACCCATAGAAAGTAATATTGTAGGTCAAAAATGCTCAAATATCAACAACTTCAGGTATTTAATATATTAATAAATCTATGAGAAATGGTCATTGATAACTTTGAAAGAAGCATCAAAAGACCTACTCTTTTTTGTGCATTCAAATGAACTTTTCTCACCAGACTTTTAAAAGGCTTTTAACTGTACCTTCTGTCTTATAAATCACAAAGTATTCTCTAAATAAATATACTCCTTCCCTAATAATTAACTAAATATTTTGAAGAATTTAATAACTGTATTATTTTTGACTCTCAAATAAGATTTAATTATATACTATTTTGGAAGGCCACTAAAAGTAGGAAAGATAAAGAAATTATATGAGATAGTCACTGAAAGAAAAGAAGCCATCTAGATGAAAAAATCATGATTTATTTGATAGGCTAGTTCTACAATGAGTTGACTCCTTTTATAGTTCTACTTCAGGATAATTATAAATACCTGATTCCAAGTGTCATAATTACTTTTTACTCACTATGAGTGATCCCTATGATTTCCAGTCTTGGTGTCAGGAACTGGTATAGGTCTGAGTTTTTATCTTGCTTATAAGCGAACAAATTAACCTGACAGTTTCATTGATGTTGGCAGACAACCCAAGGCCTCTGAGTCAGAGACAAAGGACTTTGTCATTTATAGTCCAGCAAGTGAATGAGCTTCAGTTGTATGAGTTCACCTTCCTCCCCAAGTATCATGGGGTAATGAAGGGCAGCCTAGGTAAGTGTTGTACACACAGTAGGTCTATGTCACAGCTAAGGAACTCTTAGTTTAGGAAACTCTTACCCTTGTATGGGACTTCTAGCAAAACAATTTCATCTTTACCCAGACAGAAGGTATTATCTCTTTATTTTTTCCATTTATAATTCTATTTTTTTTATTTCAAAATATTACAGGGGTACAAATGTTTTGGTTATATACATGGGTTGCTTTTGTGCTGCTTGAGTCAAAGTTATAAGTGTGCCCATCACCCAGATAATGTACATTGTACCCAAGAGGTATGATTTCATTCATCCCCAACTTCTCTCTCCCATCTGCATGATTTCTGTTGAGTTTTACTTCTATCTGTGCACATGAGTGCTGATCGGTTAGTTCCAATTTAATAGTGAGTACATGTGGTGTTTGTTTTTCCATTCTTGTCATACTTCACTTAGGAGAATGGTCTTCAGTTCCATCTAGATTATTGCAAAAGGTATTAACTCATTATTTTTATGGCTGAGTATTACTTCATGGTAACTCCATGGTATACATATACCCCTTTTATGAATCCATTCATGAATTGATGGAACTTGTGTTAATCCATATCTTTGCAATTGTGAATTGTGCTACCATAAAAATTTGAGTGCAAGTATCTTTTTGATAAATGGCTTTCTTTCCTTTGGGTAAATACCCCATAGTGGGATTGCTGGATCAAATGATAGATCTACCTTTAGTTCTTTGAGGAAACTCCATACTATTTTCCATAGGAGTTGCACTAGTTTGCAGTCCCACCAAGAGTATAAGTGTCCCTTTCCCTCTGCATCTACCTCAGCATCTATTGTTTTGGGATTTTTGATAAAAGCCATTCTCACTGGATTTAGGTGATGTGTCATTGTGGTTTTGATTTGCATTTCTCTAATGAATAGTGATGTTGAACATTTTTTCATATGTTTATTGGCCATTAGTCTATCTTCTTTTGAAAAGCTTCTGTTAATGTCTTTTGCCTACTTTTTAATGGGCTTCTTTTATTTTTACTTTCTTATTTGAGTTCTTTGTGGATTATGGTTATTTTTTTTTCTTTTTCTAATTTCAGCATATTATGGAGGAACAAATGTTTAGGTTATGTTGTGTTGCCTTTCTCCCCACTTTCAATCCTGGAGTCAGAGCTTCAAGCGTGTCCATCCCCCAGACAGTGTGCATTGCACTCATTATGTATGTATATACCCATACCCCCCCAACCTGCCTGACAGTCAATAAATGTTATTCCTATATGTCCACTTAGGTGTTGATCACAGGTATCTTTTTTATAGAGTGTCTTTTGGGTAGATGCCCAGTAATGGGATTGCTTGATCAAATGGTAGATCTACTTGTATCGCTTTAAGGTGTCTCTATATTGCTTTCCACAGAGTTTGAACTAGTTTGCAGTCCCACCAGCAATGTAGGAGTGTTCCTATCTATCCGCATCCATGCCAATATTTGTTGTTTTGGGACTTTTTAATAAAGGCCATTCTCACTGGAGGTAAGTGATATCTCATTGTGGTTTTGATTTGCATTTCCCTGATGATTATATGGATTATGGTTATTAGCCCTTTATTGGATGTACAGCATACAAATATTTCCTCCCATTCTGTAGGTTTCTGTTTGCTGTCTTATTTCCCTTGCTGTTCAGAAGCTTTTTAAATTAATCAAGTCCCATTCATTTATTTTTGTTGTACTATGATTGCCCTTAGGGTCTTCTTCATAAATTCTTTACCTAGCCTGATATCCAGAAGAGTTTTTCCCGCATTTTTTTCTAGAATTCTTGTGGTTTTGTGTCTTAGATTTAAGTCTGTTATCCATCTTGAGTTAGCTTTTGTGAGTGGTAAGAGGTATGGATCCTGTTTCAATCTTCTACATGTGGCTATCAAATTTTTGCCGTACTATTTATTGAGTAGGGATTCTTTTCCCTAGTGTATATTTCTGTCTACTTTGTCAAAGATCAGGTGGCAATTTGTGGATGATTTTATATCTGGGTTCTCTGTTCTGTTCCATTGGTCTATGTCCCTGTTTTTCTGCCAGTACTATGCTGTTTTGGTTACTATAACCTCATAGTATAGCTTGAAGTCTGGTAAAGTGAAGCCTCCAGATTAGTTCCTTTTGCTTAAAGTTGTGGTCGCTATTGGGGTTCTTTTCTGGTTCCAAATGAAGCACAGAATTATTTTTTCTAGATCTGAGAAAAATGACATTGGTATTTTAATGGGTATTGCTTTGAATCTGTAAATCACTTTGGGTAGAATGGATGTTTCAACAATATTCATTCTGCTGATCCATGAGCATGATATGTTTTTTATTTGTTTACATCTTCTGCAATTTCTTTCCTCAGTGATTCATAGTTCTCTTTTAGAGATCTTTCACCTCCCAAGGCTCAATTTGGACAAAATAGAACTCCTGAACAGACCAATTTTGAGCAATGAAATTGAAACAGAAATAAAAAATCTTTCAGCAAAAAAAGTCCCATACCAGATGGTTTCACAGCCAAATATTATCAGACCTACAAAGAAGAATTGGTATCCATACTGCAGAAGTTATTTCATAACATCAAGAAGGAAGGAATCCTCTCCAACTTATTCTATGAAGCCAGTGTCACCTTGATACCAAAGCCAAGAAAGGACACAAAAACAACAACAAAAAGAAAACTATAGACTGATATCCTTTATGAATATAGATGCAAAAATCCTCAATAAAATTCTAGCAAACTGAATTCAGCAGCATATCAAAAAAAAAAATAATCCACCAGGAACAAGTGGGCTACATCCCAGGGATTCAAGCAAGCATGGTTCAACATATGTAAATCCATAAATATTATTCATGACATAAACAGAAGCAAAAACAAAGATCATAATATCATCCCAACAGATGCAGAAAAAGCCTTTGACAAAATTTAGCACCCTTTTATGATAAAAAAAACCACAACTCAACAAAACAGGCATAGATGAAATAGATCTAAAAATTATAAAAGCCATACACAACAAACCCACAACTACATCATACTGAATGGGGGTAATTGAAAGCATTCCCACTCAGAACTGGAACAAGACAAGGACGCCCAATGTCACCACTTCTATTCGACATAGTGTTGGAAGTCATACCGAGAGCAGAGAAACAAACTAAGAGTATCAAACAAGAGAAACAAGAGAAACAAACTAAGAGTATCCAAATGGGGAAAGAGGAGGTCAAACTTTTGCTGTTTGCAGATGATATGATCTTATATCTAGAGAACCCCAAAGATATCCCAAAGGACTCTTGGAATTGATAAATAAATTCAGCAAAGTCTCAGGTTACAAAATCAATGTACACAAATCATTAGCATTCCTATAAACTAGCAACAGTTAAGCTGAGAACCAAATCAAAGACTCAATACCTTTCACAACAGCTACAAAGGAAATAAAATACCTAGGAATAAATATGTGTAATCAAGGAAGTAAAAGATCTCTACAAAGAAGGCATTATCTTTATTAGCCTGATTTGAGAGAGACATAGTCTCTAATTTTCAGGACTGTTTGCTATACAAACATCCTTGAAAAGATATTGCAAAACAAATAGCTGTTACAAGATGTGTAGAAACACCTCAGAGAATTGTCTCAGAACATTGGTACTAATTTCTTTTGTTAGTAAAACAAGATAACAAATATTGTCCTTTGACATCTGCTATTTATTATCTGGAGGTCAGATAGATAGTTGCATTTAATGTGTGAAATCTCATTGTAGCATTGTTGCAATATTAATGTTAGATGGATTCAAATGAAAATTCTTTTGCATTTTGAGCAGAGATGTCTTCTAAAGTATAGAATCCTAAAATTCTCCATTATTTTAAAGGAATCATATTAACTCTCCATAAATTCTGAACAAACCATAAAGAATTCTATAATGCTAATGGATTGTCTTCTTTCTTTCCCTTGAAATTATAGAATAACATGGCAGTTGTCTGCACAATAAAATCAGAGAGACCTACGGAAAGTTGCCTAACCTCTGCAAGTCATGGATACTTTTTCTAATAAGGAAGAAAATATTAATACCTATCTCATCAAATTTTGAAATTTAGTAGAGTGTCTAGCACATTGTCAACATGCAAAATGTTACCCGTTATTATAAGAATACAAATTTAGGAAATATAAAAAAGTATGAATGAAATCATAAAAAAAAGTTCTTATATCAGGTAAAGGCACTATTAACATTTTGTTTTATCTGATACATGAACATATAAACATACACAAATAGACACACACAGAGTATATTGCATATGCTGTATTCTTAAATGTTCTTTCTTAGAAGTATGTCATCTGCATTTCTCAAGTTGGCTAAATATTCTATAAAAGACATGTATATCAGTGGCTACACATTATTATATCATATAGATATATTATAATTCAGCTGACAGATGGTTAGTCTGATTCTGTACATTAATTTGTATACATTTTATATAAACCTCTGAGATGACTATCATTACATATAAGATAAAAATCTGAGAGTTGAAGTGGAAGGTTAAAGGGAGTAGGCATCTTAAAATCTTTTGAAACATGGTACCAAATTGATCTCCAGTGGTGAATAAAAGAGTGATGTCACCTTTCATTTTAAAAGAATTATTCAAGTTTCTGTGCAGAAATGGGAGGGCAAAGAAGGAAGGAGAAATGTGAGAATAGTACTTTTCATCTGTGATCACATGGATATCATTAAAATTAAAATTTTAATTCTGTAGATCTATAGTGGGCATGCGACACTGTGTGTCCAACAATCTCCCAGGCAGTGCTGATGTTGCTGGTCTGTGAACCATGTTTTGAGTAGCAAGAAGTTAGAGGACCATTCCAGTAATGGAGAAGAGAGATCATGGTGGCTTAGATCAGAACATTTTAATGAATGAAAGTGTGGATGTTTGATGTATTTTGAAAGTAAAGCCCATAAGATTTGGTGTCAGACTGAAAGAAAACTGAATGATATCTCTGAGGTCTTTGATATGAGCTTTCAGAGGAATGGAAGTGCTGTTAATCAGGGTAGAGAACACAGTGGGAGGACGAGCTAGGGGATAAAAGCCACGGTTTCTTTTTTTATATCAAACTTTAGATGTCTAATATTAGGGAACCAAGTAGAAATTCTGAGTAGCATTTGAAAATGTAAATCCAGAGTTCAGGAAAGAGGTCCAGGACATATATGTATATTTGGGATTTTATCATGCTATAAATATGTGCTTGTCTGAAAAAATTCAAGAAAATAATAAAAATAGAAATAAAATATAATTGCATTAGGCTTCTCAAATGTTTGTATGTGTGTGTGTGTGTACATATGTGCAGTGTATATGACAAGAATTAGGTGGTAAAGTTTCCTTTCATGCTACATTTTAATTCCTCAGTTATAAGAAAAAAATAAGTGAGGTACTTTTCTGTCAGCTTTTATTAGGAATAGGGATTAATACATGTGGTGAAGGATATGCTTTCAGTGTGTCATAAGGAAATGAGTGTGGTATATTATAGAGGTTAAGAAATTATGTTTTGTATCAGACATCATGGGTTTAGCACCTGCTCTAATCTTTAATAGCTGTATAAATTTAGTCAAGTTAATTAATCTTTCTGATCCACAGGATTATAATTTTTGAAAAATGGATTATAATACCCATCCCAGTAGATTTTTGGGGAAGAATAAAGCAGCAAGCATTTTTAAACTAGCTAATATTTTGTATATTAGGTTCCTTCCATCAATTAACTAATGTTAAATAAATATTGACTTCTAATAATAAGCATAATTATTATCTAGATAAATAAAACAAATTTTGGGGTAAGAGAATTATATAAAGATGATTTTGGCTGCTTTTTTCTACTCATATGTAAGGAAAGATTAGATAAGAAGTAGAGCTGTATAAAATCTTTTACGAAGGCAGCTAAAAGACAATAGGATTTAACAGATTTAAGGAAAAGAAGATTTAAAAATTTACACTAAAAATTAATTCTAGGAAGGAGTTTTCAACAGCTTTTTGTTATTGATTGAAATGTTCCATTATCCTAAGTGAAGTATCTCAAGAATAGAAAAACACCGCATGTACTCTCTAATAAGTTGGAACTAACCTATGGGAACACAAGTACAGAGAGGAAAGTAAAAGTAATTGGAAATCAAGTGGGGAGGAGGACTGAGGGGAAGGGCAAAAACCCACTTAACGGGCACAGTGAACACTATTCGGGTGATGGGCACATTTACAGCCTTGACTCAAGCCATGTATCAAAAAAATCTGTATCCCCTTAATATTTTGAAATTTTAAAAAATCTAGTGGGAAAAATAACTGAGAACAAAAGTTTTCAGGAAATTTAAAGTTTTTAATTTGTGACACAATCAGAGCAAGATGCTAAGTTAGATAAATTGAGATCTGAAAATTTTTTAAAAGTAAAAGGCAAAACCACTAAGGTAGGAATGAAGTAAGAAAACTGAAGTAAAAAAGGAAACGAAACTTTGATGGTCCCTAAATGTAGTGATAAAATACCTGTTTCCCCGAAAATAAGACCTACCCATAAAATAAGCCCTAGCAGGATTTCTAAGCATTTGCGCAATATAAGCCCTACCCAGAAAATAAGACCTAGGGATGGGCGTGGCTGCTCAGCGTATCTGCACAACCCATGCATTTCCTCGCGGAGCACAGAGAAGATGAGCAGCCCTTCTCATCTGCCCCATCGTGACCCCTACTATCCCAGAGGTGACTGGAAAGGTGCGGGCAGCCCCACCAACAAGGTCGGCTCCCCCTGTCAGGTCCCGGCCTTCCTGTGAGTGCTGCAAGCTGAGGCTTTGAGGGGAAAATAACACATCCCCTGAAAATAAGCCCTACAGTGTCTTCTTGAGGAAAAATAAATGTAAGATCCTGTCTTATTTTTGGGAAAAAACGGTATTTCAATAGAAAAATAGAACTGTGATGAATTTTTAAAAAATACAAATTAGTTGTGTATCATGTTTTTTTCCTGAAAGAACTTTAAAAGTGAACACATACTGCGGACAGACAATATGTCCAGGGCATGCCAGTGAAGAAGATATGCCACAAAGCCCAGTGATCGTTTGATCTCTGGCTTTCTTTTAACTCATGCATTTTTATGGAAAGTGCTCCAAAAAGTAACTGGCAGGTAATACAAATATTATGGTTTAGATAGTTGGAGTAATCTTTTTTTGTTTTTGAATTTAAATTCTCTCTAAAGCTGCCAGCCATCATTTATTAGAACCTCTCCTTATTAGTTTTAGCTTTTTCTCTATGAAAATTATTTTATTAATATTTTAAAGTCTTCAATTTTAATTTTGTCATGTGCAGTGATGTGCTTCATGGGTTAGTTTAAAATGATTAATAATATTCAACATCAACATTTATGAAATTATGTGCTAAATTCAAAGGGAGGGTCTGCCTAGTAGATTTAAAGGGTAATTCAGAAATAAAAGTATAAATGTGTTTACATTGATTTTTTTTTTCATTTCTATTTATAACATTGGAACCGAAAAGTAATATATTTTTCAGGTGACTAGGGAATGTGATGTCTGGCAGAATATCTGGAACCATTTTACTTACAATTTAATTTTATTAACATGATGACATAGTCCATATATTTTGAGCTTTTGTTTTATTTTGTATTTTGCTTTGAATTTTTCAACAGATAGAACCAAAATATATTCACCATCATAAAATTTTCAGAGAATTTTAGGTGTGCCAGACACTGCCTTGGGAAAAAAGATGATTACAAAGAAGGGTGAAATAATTTTCTCCTTAAGAAGCTACACATCTAAATAGGGAAATGAGGTAAATAAATGAAAAATATATATAACTATAAATACAAGACACTAATTATTTGCCTACAAATGAATTTGCATCATATGAGCAATGGAATTTATCATATTAGTTATTTGTTTAGGCCAAGATGATCAAGGAATAAATCATTTTACTTGGGATTTAGGCTGAGCCTTAAAGGATGGATATGATCGTATTCAGCAAAAAAGATCCACAAGGTCTTTCTGGAGGAGTTAAGAACAAAATTAATAGTGGTAACAAAACACATGTAAGTTTAAAAAACAGAAAAGTGATAACAAATTAGATATCTACATGGTCAAATACGGGAGGTAGTGGGAAAACACGCAAAATTAAGTTGGGATATGTTTACAGAAAGTCACTATGTCGGTTTTCTATTGCCATTACAAATTACCACAAATTTAGTAGCTTAAAGTAACATCTATCTATTTTCCCACAGTTCACTAGGTCAGAAATCCATGTGGACTTGACTGTTTCTCTGATTCTGGTCCCACATTCTCAAATCAATGTGTTGGCTGACCTGGGCCCTTATCTGGAGGTCTACAGGAAAGTCCATTCCAGGGCTCATTGACATTTTGTAGGAATTCTCATTTACATGTGGTTGTAGGACGGAAGCCTCTGTTTATTGGCTATCTGTCAGCTGAAGGTCATACCCAAGTTTTCCAGACATTCCCTAGGCTAGAGCTTTATTTCTGTGGATGTCTCTAGGGTTAGGAGCAGATTAATCAAACCAATGCTTTAGAAAAATTTATTTGAATGTCCTTAACAAATTTCCTTTATTTCAAATGTACATGTTTATATTTAATAACTTATGGAAGCTTATATTTCCTTGAGGAATGTTAATTTATTTGATGTAATTAAGTTTATGGCAGTGATATTTGTCCTCTGGTTTCAACATTAACATTTTCTTAAATCTCATAATACAAATATTAATCTGTCTTTAATATGCATGTCCTTACTCTCCATCAAGATATTCCTTTCTGTTAAACAGATCAGGAAGTCTTTTCTTTCCCATGAGACTTTTTCCATGAGTTCTCATTAAATAACTGACTGTTTTCTTTCACTCTGTCCTAAATGATCATATTTCTATAGTTGCTTTCACTAAGCTTCCCTCTAATTATGTAATTTCATAATTTTCTCATTTATAAAATGGTCTTGTGTCCTGAAAATAATGTTCTTTATGTTCACTTATGTATGTCCAATACATAAGTGTCTTTTAATTAATATTTCTTATCTTGAATTATAAACTCGTTACAGGGCAAGGATAATAAGCTGTAATTCCTAGTATAGAGCAAAGACACATGAAGCACTTAATGAGTTATTTCAGTAGGAAAGATGATTGTTATATTCACATTTAAGAATATACCAATAATTAGTGTCAGATAATACTATGAAGTAGTGCTTATAATTGGAATAATTGTCCTTACTTTCATCAATTAATCAAAAACTAGACGTAAGCACCTATTACATGATGGGAGGCAATTTTCCATGTGCCTTTCGTGTTTCTGCACATCTTGAAAACAGAGGCACTGCCAACTTTTGCTCCGGACTATCTCTTCAAGAATATCTATAGAGCCAACAGCCTCAGAAAATAGAAATAGAGCCTTTCTCTGGGGCAGAAGGCAGATTTGTTGGGTGTCCAGTATAATAAAGACAACGTGTCTCTCTGGAGCAAAGGCCCATTGAAACATGGGATTAAGCTTGCAGTTCCTCCCCTCTATTGCAGCCCACTGCATATGCAGGTGTCACCTGTCCCTTGTCACATTAACCTGTGGAAATTGGAATATAGGGAACCAATGTAAGAAAATGATCATATTCAGGCTTCTCCTATTGCTATGAGTAATACATTTTCTTTTGTCTCGGACTTAGAAAGCTCATGTCTTCTGCCAGCATCCATGAAACTGTGGCAGTCTAGCTTGTTGGTTTGAGAATAAGGTAAACTCTTAGATCTTTCTCAGTGGTCAACAGTGTGTTTTAGGTACCTTGCCTATAAAGCAAAATAAACTATATCTATGTCCTCATGTAACTAGTTAAATATCTTGAGATGCTTTTGTTTGAGGAAAGAATGACACAAGAATATCAGGAAAAGGAAGTGTATTACATGACTGGTATTTTTTTTTCTATTAGACCAGTATATTTTGCTATTTTTTTTTATTAAGCCACAATACTTTCATCAGTGTAATGCCATTATTTCTGAATTAAACCAAAAACCAAAAACTAAACAAAACTAAACCTGAGTCACATAACCCATAAAGTTTGCTAAGAGAATATTAATTTGAAATTAATCAAAGCTGTATTCATTTAGAGAGTTAAAAATAATTAGAGAGTCCTTGTTTATTTTTTGTTTATTTGTTTAGTTGGTTGGTAGGGTTCTTTTTGAGATTTTAGGATACCTTATTATTTTCTTTCATTATCATATAGTAATATTAGGTTTTTTGATACCTCTCACCATAGCCACATCAGTTCCATCACCCCCAAAACTCCTAGAAGGCCCCTACTTTAATTCCTATTTTCCTGAGTTACTGGAAAGATTTTTCTTGTATTTATTGTGTGTTATAGCCTCAGTTTCATCACCTATCTTCCTACAGATGACCCCATGAGAGTAATATTAGGATTGGGGGAAGGAAATATTGTATCAAATAAGGAAGTGATGGGATGCTTTGAAGAAGAGAGGGCTAAAAAGCTATTAAAGGGGTTTCGAGGCCTAATTCCAGTCATCCATCATCTGTTCCCTCAGAGTCTACCCTCTGCTCTCATAGAATGATTTATTTTAATTGGGATATGAATTCCTACTTGTTCAGCCTGGAGAGACTCAAGCTGGAAGAGCTCAGGGGTCTCATTATTGCATCCTGGCCCAGGATGAACAACTTCTGAGGACAAAAGATAGAAGACAGTGATAAACGTATTGACTCCTTTCGAAAATAATATTAATTAAGAGAAATAAATTGAGGGCTGTTAGTGATAGTATTTTGCAGTATTGTTATCTCTAGTGAGCAGTGGCAATAAGTGATGTTACAAATCATGCAATTAGGGAAGAAAGAGTTTTAAATCTAGGATGGGACCATTATTTTTTTCCTACAAAATATCCATGGTAAATTTAAGAAGTAAGATCACTTAGTGTTCTATGAGAGCTACAAAGAGAAAAGAAAACAAAAGACTATCATCCTACCATGTATCTTTAAACCAATGCTTCTTAAACTTTAGCCTGCATCAGAATCATGAGGAAAGCTTATAAAAATAGATTGCTGGGCCCCACCTGCAGAGTTTCTGATTCAGCATGTCTGTGGTGGGGCACCATGGCCAGCATTTGTAATAAACTTTTAGCTGACGCTGATGCTACTGGCACTGGGACCTCACTTTAAGAACCACAGCTCTAGCTTATTGGGAGAATGGAAAGGAAAACACATGTAAATATTCTAATCTAAAATGTAATGATCTTTGTTATAAGACATTGTACTAAATTGGCTCTGTAGTTAATGACTTTATTCTCAACAAATAATTGCTAAGGGCACATTGTGACCAAGGAATCACTATGCTACTAGTTGTAGTAGATGCATTAATGAGGTAGGCATGAATTTTATCCACAAAGAACTTCTAGGCTAAAAGAAGAGAGAAGGCATGTAAAAGACAATTATTTCTGGTAGAGAGGCTAAATACCATAACAAAAAGTGTAGATATAGTGCTGTGGTGGTGCAAGGAGGGAGATATTTCTGACAGAGAGTGATAGGATATAGAGATTATGGTGAGTAGAATAGGCTTCACAGCTTAATACCTAAGTATTCATGTTGCCACATAAAAAATATGTTGTTTGCACATATAGATGCTGCCATGCAATTCTCAGTGTACTTAAATGACAAATATCCCAGACATGTTTGCCACATAGTGAGAGGTGGAGTAGGTTGGCTTAGTTAGTTTCATAATATAATATGTGGTAACAGTTTCATTATATTATGATCTCATTATTAATAAAATTGTCATTATAATTACATATGATATTTTAAATTGAGTTTATTATCTGAGAGCTAATAAAATTTCATACTTTCAGGAAAGGCAGTAGTAGTGAACATATATTTCATTACTAAAATTTTAGCTAGATAATCTTTCAGCATAACTCATTGGATTTATATTAGATTAAACAATTCCGAGTTTCAGGTTATATTCTAGAATCTTTAGCTTTGAAAATGGTCAAGGTTACTTTCTAAATCTGATTTTTTTTATACTAGAAGCTCTCTGAGCATAAAATAAAGCCATTCCTTTAAATACAGTAAAAAAAGTAAGTAACAACAAATATATTTGTTGGTGTTGAACAAAATCTAACTTTGAGTATTATGGCGGAAACAGGAAAATATTGCCATGTATGTATTTAGTATAAAATGCAAAGCCATGTTGATGTTTAAGAGATATTTAATATGCATGATTTCCAAAAATCTGATTTTCAACCACCAACACACTTTCATCTTTCATTCAGAAGCCTATATTTAAAAAAAAATTCAAAATTAAAGAGTAGTTTGAATTTTTTCAATTCTATAAATATGCTTAAAATATTTTTATGTCTATAATTTTATATATATGTATAAACATACAAATATGTAAAATTTCATGAGGTTGACTTTATTTTATCTAAGATGAATTATACAAATTCCTAGCATGTTTTACTTCGTTGTTTCTGTATTAAATATTATAAGTTAGAACTGATGTTTATAAGTACTCAGCTTGGTGAAAGTCAAGCTTCAAATTCTTCTTAGTAAGGACCACTTCCATGCTTCCATTTTCTCAAACCATATGTCAAGAAGTGCTTATTTAATATTTCTTGAAACTCTATTGTCAAGGAGCATTATACTGCAATAGAAAACTGACATGTTTATGCTTTTATTTTTTTTAATCTGTTTGTAGTGTATGTGGAAAGATACAATGTCTTAAGAAAAAGATTAACTTGAGCTGTAGTGAATAATGGATGAAAGTTCATATTTCAGAGTGCCTTCTCTTCACACTTCTTTCTGATAATGCAACTTCCACCGAGTAAGTGTCTCTGACAGTGTAAATTGGGAAAAGGTGAGACATACTTTGTTTTTAAATATGCTTACATGAGCCTTGTGTCCTTGGTGACAATAGCACATAGAAAGGGCTCCTTGAATTAAGGACATTTCTGCTCTTTGCCTAGTTTTGTTGCATAGGTTTTTACTATTACATAGAAAATGCAATTTCAACCCAGTTTCTTTCTGTGTAACTTTATTGGCATGTCAAAATCAATACATGTTGCTACTCTGAGGCAAGAAGTTCCATAAGGAGTGTCAAGTTCTATGGTAAGCGTGTGGGTTCTATTACTGTTTTTTGAAATATCTTAAAAACTGGGTTAGCAAATGTTGTTGCATGTTGAATTTAAAAAGTGAAACAAATATAGAGAGCTTTTTTCTATTCCTACAAATTAACAACTAGGGATGAATAGATTATTTTACTCCCTAATCTAATACATACATATGTATGTATGCATTTGTTCTATATGTTCAAATTCCATGTCATAGAAGTTCCTATTGACTACACACTTGCAAATATGCATTAAATTCATGACTTTTCCTTAAGTATTATTTTACTTCAGCTTTATGATCTCCTGTAATCATGTTTTATTATTGTTTTATTTTATATTAGTTTATTCATCATCAATGATATAAATTATTAATGGTATCACATAAAAGTATACAACTGAAGATAATAAATATGGTAGTATAGATAAGGTTTAGTAATCTAAATTCACAAATTATTTTTGGCATAAAGTAATACCAGGGAACTAATAAATGTAGCACCTGTAAATTAGCAAACAATTGCTCGATGTATGATGGAGTTGAGACCATTGGACGTAAGAAAGATGTACAGAGCAGCACTGGAGTTTTCCAAAGACTGAGATCCATCTACCCCACAATATTCCAAGGGTTGGGCTGTGCTTTTATGTTCTCTCCTCCTGCTTGAATTTACGATAAAGATATAGTAGGCTATTAAGTCAGCAAGAAAGTCAAGGACGAAAAAAGGGACCACTCATGGCATGTACACCTCTAGCCTATACAGCACTTGTATGAATTTTAATAAGATGGCCATGAGTTTAGGTTTTTGTTTATATTTTATTTATTTTTTAAAACTTAAGCTTTTAATTTTGAGATAATTGTGAATTCATATGCAGTTGTAAGAAAAGGTACAGAGTGATCCAGTGTACCCTTTACCCAGATTCCTCCAATCTTGCCAACTATAGTGCAATATCACAACCAGGGTAATGACATTGACAGTGACAATCACTGGACATTTCCATCACCACAGAGATCTCTTATGGTGCTTTTAAAACCACAGTCATTCCTCTCCCACCCTCATCTCCTCCTTAAACCATGACGACCACTAGTTTTTTCTTTCATTTTTATAATTTTGTCATTTCAAGAATGTTATATACATGAACTCATACAGTATGTAACTTTTTGGGATAGGCTTTTTCTTATTCAGCATAATTCTATGGAGAGTCATTCAAGTTGTTGCAAGTAAGAGTTATTGTCATCATATCATGCCGCAGGTACATACTATCAACATGACATATCACTGCTGATGTTGGTCTCAGTCACCTGGCAGGAAATAGTGTTTGTCAGGCTTCTTCACTGTAAGGTTACTCTTTTTTAATCCCCTTTTCCAAACTGTACTCTTTGAAAGGAAGTCATTATGCACAGTTCACACTTAAGAAGAGAGTGATATTCCCACTCCTTAAAAGTGAAGTTTCTACAAAAATTACTCGGAATTCTGCATGAGATATTTGCTTCTTCTCTCTCATTTGTTTATTTATTTAATCATTTATTTATATGAGTATGGATTCATGAATATTTATTTTATACATTGAGTAATTATGCAATACTACTTTAATTTTTCATATTGTTAAAAAAAAAACCAACCTGTCAAATTATTTTCCAGAGTAGCTGAACATTCCCACTAGCAATGTGTAGTGATCCAGTTTCTCCATATCCTTGACAGCATTTCATGTTGTCACTTTTTTTCTCTTAAAATTTTAGCCATTTTAATAGATGTGTAGGAATATCTCATTGTGGTTTTAATTTTCATTTGCCTAATGACGTTCAACATCTTTTCATGTGCTCATTTGCCCTCTGTAGCCTCTTCAGTGAAATGTTTCTTTATATCTTTTGCCCATTTTCTAATTATATCATTTGTTTGTTTGTTTGTTTACTATTGAGTTTTGAGAGCTCTTTATATAATCTAGATACTGGTCCTTTGTCAAATATGTGGTTTGAAAATATATTCTCCCAGCCTATAGCTTGTCTTTTCATTCTCTTAAGAGAGTTGTTGAGGCGAAGGCAAACTTCCACTTTGCCCATAGAAGGTTCCCTGAAAAATCAACTCACAATAAAGCAGATTAGTAAGGGAAAAGCTATACAAATGTATTTTAATGTGTATACACGAGAGCCCTCAGAAAATGAACATTTAACTTCTCAGTGAGGTACAGAGGTTTATATGTCTTTCTGGTAAAATGGGTTATGGGAGGAGGGAAAAAGAGGAATTCTGTTTAAGTGTGATAAAGAATTACTAAGAAGGACAATGGATGGGAAACAGAGATGAACTGGTAAATAGTTCTCTTTGGAATTTAAATGAATCTGAAAGAAGGGATATTCATTATCTTCTTAAAGAGTCTGTTCAGGAGATGGGTCTGAATCTCAGGCTGATAAAGGAACTTTAGGGATTTGGGGAGAGCTGATCTTGCTGATGGTTGGGGGCAGAGATCAGAGAGACCTTGAGGCT
Organism: Cheirogaleus major; assembly: GCA_963574435.1. Lineage (NCBI taxonomy): Eukaryota > Metazoa > Chordata > Mammalia > Primates > Cheirogaleidae > Cheirogaleus > Cheirogaleus major. The sequence continues at coordinate 15,200 of CAUYPO010121595.1, read as the reverse complement.
TCTTCAGTCAGTCCAGTATGTTAAAAAGCGATATTTTGGGGTAAAATATTTCTAATTTCCCTCAGAGTCTTTGAGAGCAAAAGTTTTCATTTTGATAAAGTTTAGTTTATCTTCTCTGACTTATGGATCATACTTTCGATGTCAAATCTAAGAACTCTTTGCTTAGTCCTATATGCTAAAGATTTTCTCCTACATTTTTTTCTAGAAGTTTTATAGTTTTAGTATTTACATTTAAGTTTGTGATCCATTTTGAGTTGATTTTTGAAATATATTAATTGAAAGACTGAGGTATAGTAAGGTTAATAGATCAGGAGATGATTGTCATTAAATAGATAGTTTATTATTCACAGTTCTCCAGAGCAGAGGGTTTTGCCATACCTTACCACAGAAGAGCCACATAGGGAAGCACTGAGGCAAAGGGAAAGGGCCAACTGTGGGCAGGAGCCTTTATTGTGATTTCCAAAGGAAGAAACAGATAAGGCAGCATAAGTAGGTTTAGGATTGCCTGCTTTGAATAATTTCAACAGGCTCTGGGGCATAGAGGCTGTTTCTAGTTATCTGGTACCTGGTCCTAGAGTGATTACATAGGGCAGATGAATGGTGGCCTAGAAAGCCCAATAAAGGAGGTGGTTGGGATTAAGAATTTTGGATTATTTGATTTGAATTTGAAAACAGGGAGGACTCCTCTTGGCTGAGCTTAGGGAAGGTTGGATGGGAGGAGGGGAGAGGAGAGAGACAGGAGGCCAAGCCAAGGTGACTCAGGCATTTATTGGGCCGTTCAGAACAAGGTGTATCCAGCAGATACTAAAACATCAAGTTTACAGAAGCTAGAGACATGGTTAATATATTAGATGAATAGGAAAGATGTATTGCATGCTAATTATACCATTTTGCTCTGGAGACCCATTCTCTGCCTTTCTCTGCCCCTACTCTGGGCCCCTAGAGGGTTCCCTTCATGTACGGCTCACTCCAGCTCTAATCCGCTCTGGTTTGCGGTTATACCAACCCACGAGACAAGACTGCCAGAGATTGGAGGGTGAGAGGAAGACTAGGTCTGGATATTTATGTTATTCCTGCTCCCTCCCTACAATGTCCTACCTGTAATTACAATCCCCGTCAGGTAGCCCTACAGCTGTCACTCCAGCTTTTACCAGTATCTTGTAACATTCACTTTGTTCCTTTACACTTAGGGATTGTTATCAATTCTCATTGTTTCTACCCTCGGATGTTTCACTATCCCTTGTTGGTTTTCCGCATTCTGCCCATACTTGGGTAAATAGTCCCTTTGTCAGGTTTAGTTAGTCACAATCTGTGTTCTAGGTTCTTAACGCGCTCATGGCCCAAAAATGACCAGACACACCAAAATAAGGCAAGCATAAGGTGAAATTTATTGAGGAGGAGCAAGATAGGATTATAGACCAAGAGCAAGATATCGGTTTACAGAGCAAGAAACATATGCCACAGATGACAACCGGAACCCATGTCGGAGCAGAAAAAGAGACTTTGGTTGTGATCTGGGTCTTGTTTTATGATGTCTGGATAGGGACCTCCCTGTGGTTCAAATGTCAAGACCGAACCACTTTGATTGGACAGTTAGGAGTTGCATGACCTGAGTCTTAACTACCCATGTTGGTTGTTCTAGTTCACTTTCCAGACTCTATTGTATCTATGTTGCTTGGTCCATGGGCTAGAGAGTCCTCTGCATTCTTTTGCAGTTGGCACACTAAGTTCTGACTGGCAAATTTGTAGGGTGTTTCCTCCTACCCCAGATATGGCAGTTACTCAGGACAGTATTAAGGTGGGACAGGACCAGGATGGGGGCCTGAGGCCCACCCTTATCTTCTTCTCAGGTGGGGCAATTGCACCAAGGCAACAGCACACACTTTCATCCCTAGGACCCGGAATTCCTCGCTGCCTATCTAACACCTTCAATACACTGTGTTCAATTGAACTTGGAATGTACCATCATCTTTTCCTGCTGGGACCCTAATTGCTACACACTTTTCCTACTTGGCCACAGCCCTGCCAGTCTCAGGTTAGTGAAATAAGATGTCTTTGTACTAATGAAAGACATCTCTGTCCTTTGTCTAGCCCAACTCCTGTATGTCTACCTTTTGGCTCCCACTAGCCTCTTTGCCCTGAGCTTCAAAAACTACACAGGAGAATACAACAATTGTATTACACTTGCCATGAAAGAATAGAAAATCAAGAAGAGAGAAATGGAAGAGTGCTTGCCTCCCCCACAATTTGTTTATGTTTAGGGCTCTTTTTCTACTATAATTATGCGTTAAGAATTTGGTTCTACTTGTTATTCACAATTTTATGTGACTATATTCATTTAGACAGAATAATACTGTGTTTCTAAAGCATCATAATCTCATGAAAGCCATGGATCTTAAGTTTATGTTCTTCTGTAACAAAATATTATGGTTCATTTTTTTCTCATTATATAAATTATGGACTTATGTATGAAAACACAACTTGTACAAATATGAGACATAGATGGGGCTCAACTTAAGCACCTTGAACTAATATCTGTTAAAAAGTTAGAGATTTTGTGAGAGTTTGAGAGTAATTTAGACAGAAAAAATTGAGCATTTCTGGTAAGACAGGCATAGGGGAAGACTGAAGAATGAGGAAGAGAAATAGAGGAATTTAAATACCAAAGAGCATTATGGTAGTGCCCAACAAATGGAAGACTGGAGAAAGAAATCTATGGGTGCTGGGAAAGGGACCCAAGATAGTAGTTGGAAAGTAACTGAGATGTATTGCTTATCAGTTTACTTTTTCATTTTTGTAATATATTCACACTTTGTAACATTAACTATAATTGTAATCAGGCATTGGTTTTCATCACTGTTTGTCTCTAATTACATTTGCTTTTTTGATGACCTAAGCTAGTGTCATGACTTTAAATATGATCTACGTGCCAACAACTCCAAATTCCATCTTCAGCCCAGCACTCTCTTCTGAATTTCATACTTGCATATCCAACAGCCTACTGAGCCTCTCTGCTTGAATATCTATCAGACATCTCAAATTCAACATCTCTTCCCCACTCTCAGAAAGACCTGCTCACCCTGTAGTCTTCACTATCTCAGGTGAACACACCATCCATGTAGTTGTTAAAGCCCCAAATCTTAGAAAGATGTTTTGCTCTTTTGTCTTTCCCCTATATTAAGCTAATCATAAAATCTTGCTGTCTCTACCTTTAAATATTTAATGTATCCAAAATCTAATCACCTTCAAACAACTCCATTGCTAACACTCTGGTCTGAAATATCTCTTACCTAGAGGTGAAATTGCTGGGTCATTTGGCACGCATATATGCACCATTAGATAATACCAAACTGTTTTCCAAAACTACATCCCTTGCCTCCGCCAGCAACGTGTGAATATCTCCCTTACTCCATAGTCTCACCAAGGGCCTATTAAAGTTTAGCCTTCCTGGTGAGTAGGTGATATTATCAAATTACGGTTTTGTGTTCTCTGATTATTGAGGCTATCTTTTTCATCTTTTAATTACCCTTTGTCTAACCTTTTTATGAATTGCCTGTAATTATATCACTTGTTAAGAATGATGAAGTAAAAATAAGTATCTTGTATATTCTTTTATTTTTTTAACATTTGACTATATAACAAAAACAGGTCATATACATATTCATTCTTGCAGACCTTGAATTTTTATTCTAAGTTAAATATCAATGTATGCATTCCACTTATTTATATTTCACATATTTTCAGACAACATTTGAATCACTTAGGCATAATTCTATAGGTTAATTTTATAGCTTCCCAATTCAATTATAATAGTCACTTTTCTTCAGCTGTTTGTTTCATAAAGCACAGACTCTCAGGCAGCTTGTTTCAGTCTTTCAATCCTCCTTTCCAATTGTAGTATAGAAAAAATGTCAACAAGCCATTGGGTATCTGTCAAATTGTTTAGAAACCACATAATTAAGGGGGATTATTATGGGTGAGGTAGATCACTACTCTCTCAGAACTTCATTACTCCAAACTGAAACATACAGCATTTCACTAAACCATTTTTAACACTTTCTTTTTTGTTAATTAAAAAAACAAAAACCTTTTACTTAGATCTGGTTGAAATTTTTTGTACATGCAGTTTACTTAGAACCAAGGAATCCACAATGTTTTTCAATACCCTGATTAAAAACATTTAATATTTTTTGCCAGTGTCGATGTTTCTATTTTTTGTTGTTGTTTTGTTTTGTTTTTGCTTCTGTTTTACCTCTGGCAGTTTGCTCACATAGAAATGCTTGGGTACATGAATATTTTGCTTCTCTAAAAGGTTTAAGCATGAGTTTCTAATCATGAAACAACAAAAGAGGGGACATGCTTCACACTGAATATGTGTATGCTTTGCACTGTAAAGTATGTTTAGTTATTTTTTTCTAAAAGCTATAAGGGGTTGTCAATTCCCTAAAAAAGTCCAAAGAATTTGCTTTTATATTTCACAGGGTTTGGGTAGTGACTGTTATTCTTCTAAACCTGTAGAGAACTCCTTACATTTTATTCATGAAAAAAGAACTAATCTACATAGAAGCTGTGGATTTAAATTATAGTTATCATGTGGTTGCTGAATTATTTCTTTACTACGAGCACAAAGTATTGACTGCTACTCTCTCTGTACACCCATTATATGTTTCTGAAGATATTTCGATGATCACTGGTGAAGTGTTTAAATATCTAATTTCACTAAGATAATTAAGACTCTTTGATTAGACGTAGAAATGTTATGTGTTCCAGTAATACTTTATATAATAATTATATCAGTAGTCTTTTATTAGTCAAAAGTATTAATTAAAATATAAAAATATATTTTTATATATTAAAATTAATGTAGATTAGTGATATTATCTCTTTGACATCTCCTTAATAATGTGATATATTACATGTATTTAGGGGTATGTGTGTGGAAGTCAATTTTTTATTACACATCTTTGATAAATTCTCTGGATTTGGAAACAGAACTTTAGGTGAAACACAGATCTATCATTTGTCATTTGAGAGACTTTACAAAAATTGTTTAACGTCTCTAAATTTTGATATTCTTGTCTGTCTACATTTATTTCTTAAAATGAAATATTTTGTTTTACATGATACTTACCATAAAATTATTTCAAAAATTTTAAAAGATATCTCATTAGGTATATGCAAATATTCCAAAGTGTGAAAAAAAATCTAAAATCCAAACACTTCTGGTCCCAAGTATTTTGGATAAATACTCAACCTTATTTTAGATTTTGCTAAACACAAAATTTATTGATCTTACTCTAATATGTAACAAGTAGCCACATACCTGTGTCTGTTTTATGCATGTACTCATTCACATATTTGATTATTTAATCTTAACTATGTTAAGCAGATTTATTATTCTGATGTTATTTATTTATTAAAGAATACCTCTATTATAAATTTTATTCAACAGTAGTTTAATATTGATAAAATAAGCATGCAGTATAATAAATATTTAAGAACTCCAATGCCACAAAAATATTTTGACAACTTCTTTGAGACTGTAGACACCAAAAGGCCTGTCTTAGTAGTTGATGATGGTATATGATATATTAATAATTCATCTTAAATTTTAGATATGTCCATAATAATCAAAGAAATGTAAATTAAATGAATTTTGTTCATATGTGGTATCTGGATTAATAGTTCTAAAACTTATTTGAGTTACTGGACACCTTTGAGAATTTGTAGAATATTGTCCTTCTCTTCAGAAAAATATACGACCTCCCAGAGATTGGAAATTTAGCACAAAGTTTCAGAAGAGTCCTGGATCTCTCTTGATCTATGGAACTTATATTAGGATATCATGCTTGATTTTTATTTTAAAAAATAAGTACACATTTGGATACAATTTAAAACACACAAAAATGGAAAAGAAAAATCCTCCTAGTCCCACCTAGGGGTATTCACTTTTTCCTTAACATTTACCATGGTATCAAATATTTTTATACACTCATTTATAACTGGTTATCATATCACTCAACTGAAACATTATACTTTTCAACCAGTTTTCTCACTGTTAACATTTATTTCTCACTGTTAACATTATTATAACAAACTACAATAAACTTACTTATATCCAATGAAAAATTTACAGAAGTAGAATTGCAGAATGAAAGGGTATGTACATTTTTAAAAGTTTTAGATTAAATTTCCCTCTGGATATGTTTTATCAACTTTCATTACTATCAAGAGTTGATGGTCAAGTCCCCACTTCCCTGAGTCATTGCTCCTACAAGATATTACTAGTTCTTTACAAGTTTTAAATATGAAATTTATATTTTATCGTAATTTAATGATTATTAGAGACACTTTAAAAAGTCAAACTATGTCGCCTGTGAACCATACAGTAGTGAAAGTAGCTATGACAACTAGTGTTCACAGTCAACACAAATGTGGCAGGAGAATTTATGCTGGGGAAAGGTAAGTAAGAAGTTAACTTTCTCTATTAGTTATACTTGGAGCTTTGAAGAGCAGAGATCTATAAGGCAATTAAATACACAGATTTTAGTCAGAGGGCTAGAATTTGTATCTCAGTTTTAAGACATACTATCTATGAAATCATAAGCAAATTATTTACTTGCTCCAAAACTTTTTTTTATTGATTAATAATATTTTACATAAGAGTAAGATTACAGAGAAGGTTATATTATTATCTATTATGTAAAATTTTTGTGAAGGTTAAATAAAATATTAGAAGTCAGGGCCAGGCTTGGTGGCTCATGGCTGTAATCCTAGCACTTTCGGAGGCTGCAGCAGAAGGATCGCTTGAGTCCAGGAATTTGAGGTTGCTGTGAGCTAGGCTGATGCCAACGCACTCCAGCCCAGGCAACAGAGCAAGACTCTGTCTCAAAAAAAAAAAAAAAAAAAAATTGGAAGTCAGGATCTTAGCATGGAGTTTGATACATACTAAGGACTCAATAAAAGTTTAATATTATTACTCTTTTTTTATTGAACTGGTAGCCTCTTATGTGACATTAGTAATAACCTGAAACCAAAAATTAAAAAAAAAATTATATACATTCTGGGTGGGTATTTTAACTTCAAAAAGATTTTCTATAGTACTTTGTATTTTGAATATTTTCTAAAGTCATTTTTTGAAGTTGGTGTATAACAAGTCACATTTTAATATGTTAAAATGAATTCACAATCGCAAAAATGTGAAATCAACTCAAATGCCCATCAATACATGAGTAGATAAATAAAACGTGGTATATATATATCCTGAAGTACTTCTCAGCCATAAAAGAAAATGGGGAACTAATAAGTTTTGTAACAACCTGGGTGGAACTGGAGCCCATTTTTTTCTAATAGAAGTATCACAAGAATGGAAAAACAAACACCGCGTGTACTCACTATTAAACTGTAACTAATCAATCAACACTTATATGCACATATGGAAGTAAAATTCAATGGAAGTCAAGCAGGTGGGAGTGGGGAAGAAGGGATTGGTAAATTCACACCTAACTGATACAATGCACACTGTCTCGGTGGTGGGCACATTTATAACATTGACTCAAATTGTATAAAAGCAATACATGTAACCAAAACATTTGTAACCTGTAATATTCTGAAATAAAAAATAAAAAAAAAAACTAAAAAAAGATAAGCCCCCCAAATAAAATCAAATAAAATGGGGAACAAAAATGAAGAATATGGTCAGGGGTTGTTTATCTTGCCCTATTTTTTCCTTGTAGGCCAAAGCATAGCATACCATCCTTATACCCTCAACATTATCTTTTGTTATCGTTTCCTTCTCTTCCATCCACTTATATCCTCTTCTGGGCATTTTCAATCCACTACTCTAATCTCCTCAGGAAAGTTTTTCTCACAAAAATATACTGATCCATTCATGTTGAAAATTACGTTACAGTTATTATGTATGCCAGACAAGTTTATGTGGGATATTGTATTACCCTAAATACTAAATAGAGCCTGTTTTATAATTCTTAACTCCTCCAGAAAGCTATTTCCTCGTCCTTCCTTGCATAACTGACAATACCTAATAACATTCTGGACACTCAGTAAACATACCACAAAGTTGTTTTATTATAATTAAAAAATGATCACATTCACACACATCATTTATTATTAAGGTGAATCTCTTGTGTTGAGGCAATTCTTGCACAGAAAAGATTCCTATAAACAATGCATTTGATCGTGAAGAAAGATGTAAAAATAGATAGATTATTATACAAAGTTATTATAAAGCAGCTTTTCATCTTTGCTGACAGAGTTTATGATTATAAATAAAGTTTATTTTTAGGAAAAATATTAAAAATATTTTGTTTCATTTGAAGGTCAAAAGGATAAAAATGGTATATAAGCTCCTGTTCTAAATTTTTTAAACAATAAGCTAGATTTTCATTTTTCTCCCCCCGAACCCATCTTTTTGGGTTCTTTTACTCCCATGATTTTATGAAACGTTTTTATTTATTATTATATTATATTAAAATTATATTCTTGTCCAAATTGACTCTTTGTAAATGACAAGTAAAAGTATTGTAAATATTATTTATAGATAGAGGAAACACTAATAGATATGTATTATTTATGTTGCTTTTCAGGAACTACAGCTTTACCTTAGTTGGTTTTCCCTTTGCTATGTTTTTGTTTGTCTGTTGTCAATTGGCCACATGTGAATTCACTATGAAATATAGAAACTCCGAAAGGCAAAAGACACTTTCAAAAATTATTTTCTCCAAAGAATAAAGTTAAAAAGACATAATTAAAAAAACCCTCACAGACATGAGAAATATAAAGCATTTTAAGAAATATCAATAAATTTTAGAATACCATTTGCAACTGTGAAATGCCTGGTGTGTTTCTCTTAGGAGTTTAATGGCTGCTATCTACAAATCCTGAAATAAACTAAAAACCCTAAATTTATTACTTAGTGAGGTTACTATATATCAATGCAAAAATAATGAAATTTAATAAGGTTTAATATACTAAAGACTATATGAGCACAAACTTTTTTTAGAGCAGGGCTGCTCAAAAGCACTTTCTGAGACAATGGAAATATTCTATTCTGAAGTGTATGATGAGCTGACCACTAGCCACAGGTGGCTATTAAACAATTGTGGCTAGTATAACTGAGAAAGTGAATTTTAATTTTATCTAATCAGTCATGTATATCTCGTGGCGAATGTATGGATAGCTCAGTCTTAGAGAAAAGGAGGTCTTTGGACAAATTATCAGTCAGGTTCCTGGCAGGAAACAGATTGCACAATCCACAGGGTTTTACTGAAGGAAAAAATAATGACAATATATTGTGTTTTATGGCATATGTAAAAGTAAAATATATGACAAAATAGCAAAAAGGATAGGAGGAAATAACTGGAATTTTTATAAGGCTTTTTACCCTACAAAAAGTAGTATAAAAGATAGTCTTTCAACAAATGTTGCTGAACAATTGGATGCTCATAGACAATAAAGTTGACCTTGATGTAAATTTGCCCTTGACCTCACACCATGTATAAAATTAACTCAAAATAGATCATATTTCTAAATATAAAATTTAAAACTATATAGTCTTGAAATAAAAAAAAAGAAAAAAGAAATAAAACCTTTTGAAACTCAAAAAAAAAAAAAAAACCAAACTATGCAACTTCTATTAAAAACTACAGGAAAAAATCTTTGTGTCTTTTTGTTAGGCAAAGAGTTTTTGGATATGATACAAAAAGCACAGCTTACAAAAGAAAAAAAATTGGACTTGGTAAAGTTAAATTTTTTATTCAAAAAAGATCTAACTAAAAATACTCAAAGCAAGACCCATAGATAAGTGTATATATGAGATTAAGAAAATAAAAATGGGATGGTGAAGCATTTTGAGACTAGCAACAGTAAGGCGCCGTATTACTCAGAGGTAATGGGGCAAAAGAATTATTAATAAATGATATTCCCACAAATGGTGGAGAGTTAAAGAAGACTGCCCAAAGAGAAACTTCATTTGATGAGGAAAGTAGCCACTGGCTAAACCACTATGAGGCAGAAGTTAGCCCAGGAAAGAAATAATCTTCCCTTAACCACCTGCCTCAACTAACCTGCTTTTGTGTCCAGCTGGACCCCAGAGGGTGAGGGACCTTGGGTGATATAGTCCATAGAGCCAGACTCTCAGAGCACACAACAGGAAAAAGGACAGCCCTAGACAATTCATCCCTGTAACAAAAACATTTGTACCCCCTATATCTATCAAAATAATTTTTTAAAAGACAAGAAGGATAGCAAATGGATTGGAGGAAATATCCCTCAGATTCTACTCTCTTTACCACTTAGCTTATATTTTGTCCTTTCTTTAATTTAAAAAAAAATGCATTCCCAACACAGAAGAAATAGAAAGTCATGGTTATAGACACTATATCTTTGCAAGATAATGTCAATTCAATCGTCATCCTACCTGGATCTTAGACTATACAGAAAGTCTAGATATGTCACACTTTTCCAGAGCTCATTTGCCTGGTAAATGGCCAAAACTCCCTCTGGAGAAGAGTTGGGGAAGATATATTGTGTATACTTATTGCCATGTTACAGTTTTTCAAAGTAGCCAGACCTCTTTTCAGTTATGTGTTGTTGGTCTGTAAACTGACTTAGGTCTAGGGCTAGGTTAAGGGGCTGTGAAACCCCACTGGTGACTTGATTCAGATTTATCCTTATCATGCACAGGTGCTTTCTCTCATATTTTATCCAGAATTCTTGGTAAATATTCTTACATTGATAACTTTGGTCTAGTCTGGTGTCATAATTCCTACTTCTTGGTATAACATCTTTAGACCATTTCCCAACACTCCCCTTCAGCTCTTGCCAAATAAAATTGGCAAAGGTCCTGCAACTATCTCAGTGTATACGGTTTCTTCTTTTCTCTCCGGTTAACACTCAGAACTAACTCTCATGTGTGCCAAGACTGGAGGCAATGAAGGATGATGAAGATGGACCCTGAGAAAAATCAGCGTACTATTTTTGAGGCAACTGCCCAAAGTGAAGTCATTGAAACATTTTATTGCAAGAAAGATTGGTTCCTTGAAATAAAAGAGAGGAGTTGCTTCCACTGGCAAGAACAATTCAGGACTTCTGGATTAGAAATTTCAGCTTTGTCTAATTTTGCCCTAATATGGTTTCACTACTTCCCCCAAGTTTTCTTTCCTTAGAGTAAGCAATTTAGCAAGTTGCACATTTCCCTAACATTGCAATTCTGTGCCCCTACATCTAGGACTCAGGCTTTGTCCTCAGGCATGTCTGCCCTCGGCTACCCCAAATAAGAGATTGTTTTATAAGACTGCCGTTAAGACTTTCTGGATCTCCACTTGTGATGAGAACTGGGAGTCTAAAGTTTTAAACATGTATTTATCTTTGTGTAAACTATCTACAACAGAAACAGTTTTGTCCCATTCCATAACCTTTGCAATTACCATTAAGTGCCAAAGACAATTAATCACTCAATGCTTGTACTCCATCAGTAATTCATTTCACATCATCCTAGTGAGACATTGAGAACTGTGGTGCCACTCTATCACAGATTGCAATGTTCCATTTACCCCAACAATGAGGTTATCCATCTGCTCACAAATATGAGAGAAACCAATCCCAGAATCCCACTCAAGATACCAGTTACTGTATCAGTTAGGGTTGTGGCAGAAAACAGATGGCATACTCAGAATGGCTTTGCTAAAAATAATTTAAAGAAGGCAAAGTTAAATGAACCAAAAAGAGATGGTCAGGCACCTAGTGAGTAATTATAGGGAAATCCTGGAGGGAAGAGCAGAGACAATGCAGTATATCTGGAGAGACCTAGAGCGACTGAACCTAGAGTAGAAGACACCACTCAACAGGTGCTATAGCTAAAGAAAGCAGCTACTGGGGAAGACTCAATACCCTGACCTCACTCACCCCACCTCCTCTATTTCCTTGCTGGTGCCTGCCATTCAACAAACCCAGCCAGAGCCAAAAGACCAAGCAGTCCTGTTGCACAGTCTGTGGTCAATGGCGGTCAGCCTCAGGATACAGATCAAAGTAGAACAGAGTAGAGAAGAGAGAGAGGACAACAGGAAATAATAAATATAAACACTTTCAGAGACTCACAAGCAATTTCTGAAGGACCAATATGTTAATTTCTCTTGTGACTACGGATTTTAAAGGTAAAATTTTGAGGAACTAACTTAGCAAATGGGTATTACAAAGTAACCTAAATGCCATCCTAGAGCACCTTGTCCTTCCATGTGAAAATTATTAGGACTTGAAAACCAACATGTCACATTCTGTGATGAGGCCAGTGCATGATTATGGTAAGTTAAAGTAACTGTAAAATGGAGAAGGTTCAGTTTATCAGGAAATTATATTAATTATACAATTGTATGTAAATAATAATAAACATAAGCATAACAATAATAATTATTTTCTTTCTTTGAATATGGTTTATTTGTGAGCATATAGTAGTATCTAATTGTGGTTTAATCTTCATGTCCCAGATTACTAATTATATTTGGTACTTTTTTCATATGGTTATTTATCAATGATATATCTTCTTTGATGAAATAGCCATTAAAATCATTTGCCAATTTTAAATTGGGTTGTTTGTTTTCCTATTATTGAGTGACAAGAGCTCTTTTTCATATTTCTAAAATATAACTGTGTCTAAATAGATAAGTAGATAGAGGTTAAGGTATAAATATAGATGTGTATAATCACATATGTTTGCATATATATATATCTCTCAAATATTTTCTCCCACTTCCTGACTTGCCTTTTTATTTATTTAAAAGTGTCTTCAAACACATGGTGGTTTTATTTACATAAAATTTATCACATTGTTTTCTTTTGTGAATCATGGCCTTCTTCTAGCAAAAACTATTTAATTAACCCAAAGGTTTTCTCCTATGTTTCCTTTTAGAATTTTTATACTCTTAGATTTTATATTTTGATCTTTGTTCTGATTTGAGTGAAATTTTGCTTATGGTTTGAATATTAATTTATTTCCAAGTATATAGGTATTATGGCACCACTTGTTAAAAAGAATATAATTCTTTTTGGTGAATTAACCTGGCATATTTATAGAAAAAGCAATTGAACATATAGGTGTGAGCATACTTGAAAACTCTCTCTTTTGAATCATTTGTCTATCCATATGCCAACACCATACAATTTTGATTACTGTAGCTTTATATTATGTTTTGAAATCCAGTAATGGAAATTCCTCATCTTTGCATTTCTGTATATCTTTATAATTAGGTTATATTAATACATTTTTATACAAATCCTACTGGGATTTTGGTTGTTATTGCATTAAATCTATAAATATATTTAGTGAGAATTGACATAATTATATTGATACTCTAATAAACATAAAGTAATATATTTCTTCATTATTTAAATCTTTATTTAAACACTGTTTTAGAGTTGTCAATGTACAGATTTTACATACACTTTAATATATCTGTAGATGTTCTTGGTTTTGGATGCTATTGTAAATTGTGTTTTTGAAAGTCACTATTTATCAGTTAGTGGTCATTAATACAAACAATTAATATTTTGTATATTGACTTTCAATTCTGTAATTTGTCTTAATTCACTTAGATTCACTGAGTTCTGGTTGCTTTTTGTGAGATTCCTCAGGCTTTTCTGATCATGTTTTTTGAAAATAAAGACAATTTTATTGTGAGGTATTTTTCTTTTTTTTTTTTTTACACTTGAAATGCCTTTTACTTTCTGTTCTTGCCTTATTGAATTGAGTAGAACCCCAATTTAATTTTTACTAGAAATGGTGAGACTGAACATCCTTTTCTTGTTTCTGATTGCACAAAGAAAGCACTCAGTTTGTTTGCTAATCATTAAGTGTGCTGTTAGCTACAAGTTTTTCATAAATATTTTTTAACAAGTTGAGAAAATGTTTTTCCTTTTCTTCCTTGTTTGTTAAAATTTTATTGTGGACAGTGTTGAATTTTATCAAATGCTTTATTTATTGAGTAAATCATTGTTTGTTTTTTAGTCTTTAGTATGGAACATTACATTAATTTTTAATTCTTTTTTTTCCCTTTTATTTCATCATATAATGGGGGTACAAATATTGTTAGGGTTACATACATTGCCCCTACCACCCCTACCCCCCCCCACATGCCAGAGCTTCAAGCGAGTCCAATCCCCAGGTGGCGCGCACAGCACACATTATGTAACTCTATACTTCCCCTCCCGCCTGCCCTCCATCTGACAAAAGATTTTTTTTTTTTTTTACATTTTGGACGCATTGTATAACTTTGCCTCTCCCTAAGAAGGGTTAGAGGTATGCCCTTCCCCCCCACAATGCTTGCCACATCCTTATGATGTGGGTCTTGCCCCCCCCCGAAACCCTGGTGAATACTACCACCATTTGAGCACCATAGTTTTAATCAGTCAGTACCAATTTGATGGTGAGTAGATGTGGAGCCCATTTTCCTGATTTTGTGTCACCTCACTTTGGATAATGGGCTTAAGCTTAATCCAGGATAGCATAAACGGTGCCAGCTCACTGTCGTTTCTTAGAATTGAGTAATATTGCATTGTGAGTATATACCAAATTTTAATTATCCACTCCTGAATTGACGGGCACTTGGGTTGTTTCCATGACCTCGCAATAGTGAATTGTGCTGCATAAACATTGGAGTGCAGATGTCTTTATAATAGAATATCTTGTGCTCTTTTGGGTAGATGCCCAACAATGCTATTGCAGGATCGAATGGTATTTCTATTTCTAGCTGTTTGAGGTATCTCCAAATTCTTTTCCACAAGGGTTGTACTAATTTGCAGTCCCACCAGCAGTATAAGAGTGTTCCTGTCTCTCCACATCCTCACCAGCATTTCTTGTTTTGGGATTTTTTGATACAAGCCATTCTCACTGGTGTTAGGTGGTATCTCATTGTGGTTTTGATTTGCATTTCTCTGATGATTAGAGAGGTAGAGCATTTTTTTTTTTTATATGTTTGCAGGCTATTATTCTGTCTTCTTTGGAGAAGTTTCTGTTCATTTCCGTTGCCTATTTCTTGATGGGGTTGTTTGATTTTTTCTTGTTAATTCTTTTAAGTTCTAGATATAAAATCAAATATTTCTATGTAACACAGTATCACACAATTATAAGGCATATATCTTTTTAAAAAAATAATTTAAAGAGGTTTATTCTGAGTCAAATTTGAGGA